>CALNHX010009125.1:0-53142 GCA_940337035.1 Agriotes lineatus | reverse complement strand
TCTAATTTAGTTTCTTCATATCCACAACAATTTCATGTTAGTTATTGAATTTAATTACTTCACATTCACAATAATTTTAAGAATGTTAGTCTCTACATTTAGTGTCTTCACATTCATATTAAATGTAAAAAAATTTTGTCTAAATTTTGTGACCACACTAAAATAATTTTATGATTGTTGCAGTGTTAGTCTCTAAATTTAGTGTCTTCATATCCACAACAATTTCATATGTTAGTTATTGAATTACTTCACATTCACAATAATTTAAGAATGTTAGTCTCTAAACTTAGTGTCTTCACATTCATATTACCTATTTTAAAATTGTTAGTTTCTAAATTTTGTGACTTCGCATTCAGAATAATTTTATGATTGTACAGTGTTAGTCTTTAAATTTAGTGTCTTCATATCCACAGCAAATGCATATGTTAGTTATTAAATTTAATTACTTCACATTCACAATAATTTTAAGGATGTTAGTCTCTAAACTTAGTGTCTTCAAATTCATATTACCTATTTTAAAAAATTGTTAGCTTCTAAATTTTGTGACTTCACATTCAGAATAATTTTATGATTGTTACAATGTTAGTCTTTAAATTTAGTGTCTTCATATCCACAGCAATTGCATATGTTAGTTATTAAATTTAATTACTTCACATTCACAATAATTTTAAGAATGTTGGTCTCTACATTTAGTGTCTTCACATTCATATTAAATGTAAAAAAATGTTAGTCTAAATTTTGTGACTTCACACTAAAAATAATTTTATGATTGTTACAGTGTTAGTCTCTAAATGTAGTGTCCTTCATATCCACAACAATTTCATATGTTAGTTATTGAATTTAATTACTTCACATTCACAATAATTTTAAGAATGTTAGTCTCTACATTTAGTGTCTTCACATTCATATTAAATGTAAAAAAATGTTAGGTCTAAATTTTGACTTCACACTAAAAATAATTTTATGATTGTTACAGTGTTAGTCTCTAAATTTAGTGTCTTCATATCCACAACAATTTCATATGATAGTTATTGAATTTAATTACTTCACATTCACAATAATTCTAAGAATGTTAGTCTCTACATTTAGTGTCTTCAGATTCATATTAAAAGTAAAAAATTGTTAGTCTAATTTTGACTTCACACTAAAAATAATTTTTGATTGTTACAGTGTTAGTCTCTAAATTTAGTTTCTTCATATCCACAACAATTTCATATGTTAGTTATTGAATTTAATTACTTCACATTCACAATAATTTTAAGAATGTTGGTCTCTACATTTAGTGTCTTCACATTCATATTAAATGTAAAAAAATGTTAGTCTAAATTTTGTGACTTCACACTAAAAATAATTTTATGATTGTTACAGTGTTAGTCTCTAAATTTACTGTCTTCATATCCACAACAATTTCATATGTTAGTTATTGAATTTAATTACTTCACATTCACAATAATTTTAAGAATGTTAGTCTCTACATTTAGTGTCTTCACATTCATATTAAATGTAAAAAAAATGTTAGTCTAAATTTTGTGACTTCACACTAAAAATAATTTTATGATTGTTACAGTGTTAGTCTCTAAATTTACTGTCTTCATATCCACAACAATTTCATATGTTAGTTATTGAATTTAATTACTTCACATTCACAATAATTTTAAGAATGTTAGTCTCTACACTTAGTGTCTTCACATTCATATTAATGTAAAAAAAATGTTAGTCTAAATTTTGACTTCACACTAAAATAATTTTATGATTGTTACAGTGTTAGTCTCTAAATTTAGTGTCTTCATATCCACAACAATTTCATATGATAGTTATTGAATTTAATTACTTCACATTCACAATAATTTTAAGAATGTTAGTCTCTACATTTAGTGTCTTCACATTCATATTAAATGTAAAAAAATGTTAGTCTAAATTTTGACTTCACACTAAAAATAATTTTTGATTGTTACAGTGTTAGTCTCTAAATTTAGTTTCTTCATATCCACAACAATTTCATGTTAGTTATTGAATTTCATTACTTCACATTCACAATAATTCTAAGAATGTTAGTCTCTACATTAGTGTCTTCACATTCATATTAAATGTAAAAAAATGTAGTCTAAATTTTGTGACTTCACAATAAAAATAATTTTATGATTGTTACAGTGTTAGTCTCTAAATGTAGTGTCTTCATATCCACAACAATTTCATATGTTAGTTATTGAATGTAATTACTTCACATTCACAATAATTTTAAGAATGTTAGTCTCTACATTTAGTGTCTTCACATCATATTAAATGTAAAAAAATGTTAGTCTAAATTTGACTTCACACCTAAAAATAATTTTATGATTGTTACAGTGTTAGTCTCTAAATTTAGTGTCTTCATATCCACAACAATTTCATATGATAGTTATTGAATTTAATAACTTCACATTCACAATAATTTTTAAGAATGCTAGTCTCTACATTTAGTGTCTTCACATTCATATTAAAAGTAAAAAATTGTTAGTCTAAATTTTGACTTCACACTAAAAATAATTTTTAATTGTTACAGTGTTAGTCTCTAAATTTAGTTTCTTCATATCCACAACAATTTCATATGTTAGTTATTGAATGTAATTCACTTCACATTCACAATAATTTTAAGAATGTTAGTCTCTACATTTAGTGTCTTCACATTCATATTAAATGTAAAAAAATGTTAGTCTAAATTTTGACTTCACACTAAAAATAATTTTATGATTGTTACAGTGTTAGTCTCTAAATTTAGTGTCTTCATATCCACAACAATTTCATATGATAGTTATTGAATTTAATTACTTCACATTCACAATAATTCTAAGAATGTTAGTCTCTACATGTAGTGTCTTCACATTCATATTAAAAGTAAAAAATTGTTAGTCTAAATTTTGACTTCACACTAAAAATAATTTTTAATTGTTACAGTGTTAGTCTCTAAATTTAGTTTCTTCATATCCACAACAATTTAATATGTTAGTTATTGAATTTAATTACTTCACATTCACAATAATTTTAAGAATGTTGGTCTCTACATTTAGTGTCTTCACATTCATATTAAATGTAAAAAAATGTTAGTCTAAATTTTGTGACTTCACACTAAAAATAATTTTATGATTGTTACAGTGTTAGTCTCTAAATTTACTGTCTTCATATCCACAACAATTTCATATGTTAGTTATTGAATTTAATTACTTCACATTCACAATAATTTTAAGAATGTTAGTCTCTACATTTAGTGTCTTCACATTCATATTAAATGTAAAAAAATGTTAGTCTAAATTTTGTGACTTCACACTAAAAATAATTTTATGATTGTTACAGTGTTAGTCTCTAAATTTACTGTCTTCATATCCACAACAATTTCATATGTTAGTTATTGAATTTAATTACTTCACATGCACAATAATTTTAAGAATGTTAGTCTCTACATTTAGTGTCCTCACATTCATATTAAATGTAAAAAAATGTTAGTCTAAATTTTGACTTCACACTAAAAATAATTTTATGATTGTTACAGTGTTAGTCTCTAAATTTAGTGTCTTCATATCCACAACAATTTCATATGATAGTTATTGAATTTAATTACTTCACATTCACAATAATTTTAAGAATGTTAGTCTCTACATTTAGTGTCTTCACATTCATATTAAATGTAAAAAAATGTTAGTCTAAATTTTGACTTCACACTAAAAATAATTTTTGATTGTTACAGTGTTAGTCTCTAAATTTAGTTTCTTCATATCCACAACAATTTCATATGTTAGTTATTGAATTTCATTACTTCACATTCACAATAATTTTAAGAATGTTAGTCTCTACATTTAGTGTCTTCACATTCATATTAAATGTAAAAAAATGTTAGTCTAAATTTTGTGACTTCACACTAAAAATAATTTTATGATTGTTACAGTGTTAGTCTCTAAATGTAGTGTCTTCATATCCACAACAATTTCATATGTTAGTTATTGAATGTAATTACTTCACATTCACAATAATTTTAAGAATGCTAGTCTCTACATTTAGTGTCTTCACATTCATATTAAATGTAAAAAAATGTTAGTCTAAATTTTGACTTCACACTAAAAATAATTTTATGATTGTTACAGTGTTAGTCTCTAAATTTAGTGTCTTCATATCCACAACAATTTCATATGATAGTTATTGAATTAATTACTTCACATTCACAATAATTTTAAGAATGTTAGTCTCTACATTTAGTGTCTTCACATTCATATTAAATGTAAAAAAATGTTAGTCTAAATTTTGACTTCACACTAAAAATAATTTTATGATTGTTACAGTGTTAGTCTCTAAATTTAGGGTCTTCATATCCACAACAATTTCATATGTTAGTTATTGAATTTAATTACTTCACATTCACAATAATTTTAAGATTGTTAGTCTCTAAACTTAGTGCCTTCACATTCATATTACCTATTTTAAAAAATTGTTAGCTTCTAAATTTTGTGACTTCACACTAAAATAATTTTATGATTGTTACAGTGTTAGTCTTTAAATTTAGTGTCTTCATATCCACAGCAATTGCATATGTTAGCTATTAAATTTAATTAATTCTCATTCACAGTAATTTTAGGAATGTTAGTCTCTACATTTAGTGTCTTCACATTCATAATAAATGTAAAAAAATGTTAGTCTAAATTTTGTGACTTCACACTAAAAATAATCTTATGATTGTTACAGTGTTAGTCTCTAAATTTAGTTTCTTCATATCCACAACAATTTCATATGTTAGTTATTGAATTAATTACTTCACATTCACAATAATTTTAAGAATGTTAGTCTCTACATTTAGTGTCTTCACATCATATTAAATGTAAAAAAATTTTTGTCTTCACATTCATATTAAATGTAAAAAAATGTTAGTCTAAATTTTGTGACTTCACACTAAAAATAATTTTATGATTGTTACAGTGTTAGTCTCTAAATGTAGTGTCTTCATATCCACAACAATTTCATATGTTAGTTATTGAATTTAATTACTTCACATTCACAATAATTTTAAGAATGTTAGTCTCTACATTTAGTGTTTTCCACATTCATATTAAATGTAAAAAAATGTGTCTAAATTTTGTGACTTCACACTAAAAATAATTTTATGATTGTTACAGTGTTAGTCTTTAAATTTAGTGTCTTCATATCCACAGCAATTGCATATGTTAGCTATTAAATTTAATTAATTCTCATTCACAGTAATTTTAGGAATGTTAGTCTCTACATTTAGTGTCTTCACATTCATATTAAATGTAAAAAAATGTTAGTCTAAATTTTGTGACTTCACACTAAAAATAATCTTATGATTGTTACAGTGTTAGTCTCTAAATTTAGTTTCTTCATATCCACAACAATTTCATGTTAGTTATTGAATTTAATTACTTCACAATTCACAATAATTTTAAGAATGTTAGTCTCTACATTTAGTGTCTTCACATTCATATTAAATGTAAAAAAATTTTTGTCTAAATTTTGTGACCACACTAAAAATAATTTTATGATTGTTGCAGTGTTAGTCTCTAAATTTAGTGTCTTCATATCCACAACAATTTCATATGTTAGTTATTGAATTACTTCACATTCACAATAATTTTAAGAATGTTAGTCTCTAAACTTAGTGTCTTCACATTCATATTACCTATTTAAAAAATTGTTAGTTTCTAAATTTTTGTGACTTCGCATTCAGAATAATTTTATGATTGTTACAGTGTTAGTCTTTAAATTTAGTGTCTTCATATCCACAGCAAATGCATATGTTAGTTATTAAATTTAATTACTTCACATTCACAATAATTTTAAGGATGTTAGTCTCTAAACTTAGTGTCTTCAAATTCATATTACCTATTTTAAAAAATTGTTAGCTTCTAAATTTTGTGACTTCACATTCAGAATAATTTTATGATTGTTACAATGTTAGTCTTTAAATTTAGTGTCTTCATATCCACAGCAATTGCATATGTTAGTTATTAAATTTAATTACTTCACATTCACAATAATTTTAAGAATGTTGGTCTCTACATTTAGTGTCTTCACATTCATATTAAATGTAAAAAAATGTTAGTCTAAATTTTGTGACTTCACACTAAAAATAATTTTATGATTGTTACAGTGTTAGTCTCTAAATGTAGTGTCTTCATATCCACAACAATTTTCATATGTTAGTTATTGAATTTAATTACTTCACATTCACAATAATTTTAAGAATGTTAGTCTCTACATTTAGTGTCTTCACATTCATATTAAATGTAAAAAAATGTTAGTCTAAATTTTGACTTCACACTAAAAATAATTTTATGATTGTTACAGTGTTAGTCTCTAAATTTAGTGTCTTCATATCCACAACAATTTCATATGATAGTTATTGAATTTAATTACTTCACATTCACAATAATTCTAAGAATGTTAGTCTCTACATTTAGTGTCTTCAGATTCATATTAAAAGTAAAAAATTGTTAGTCTAAATTTTGACTTCACACTAAAAATAATTTTTGATTGTTACAGTGTTAGTCTCTAATTTAGTTTCTTCATATCCACAACAATTTCATATGTTAGTTATTGAATTTAATTACTTCACATTCACAATAATTTTAAGAATGTTGGTCTCTACATTTAGTGGTCTTCACATTCATATTAAATGTAAAAAAATGTTAGGTCTAAATTTTGTGACTTCACACTAAAAATAATTTTATGATTGTTACAGTGTTAGTCTCTAAATTACTGTCTTCATATCCACAACAATTTCATATGTTAGTTATTGAATTTAATTACTTCACATTCACAATAATTTTAAGAATGTTAGTCTCTACATTTAGTGTCTTCACATTCATATTAAATGTAAAAAAAATGTTAGTCTAAATTTTGTGGACTTCACACTAAAAATAATTTTATGATTGTTACAGTGTTAGTCTCTAACATTTACTGTCTTCATATCCACAACAATTTCATATGTTAGTTATTGATTTAATTACTTCACATTCACAATAATTTTAAGAATGTTAGTCTCTACACTTAGTGTCTTCACATTCATATTAAATGTAAAAAAAATGTTTAGTCTAAATTTTGACTTCACACTAAAAAGAATTTTATGATTGTTACAGTGTTAGTCTCTAAATTTAGTGTCTTCATATCCACAACAATTTCATATGATAGTTATTGAATTTAATTACTTCACATTCACAATAATTTTAAGAATGTTAGTCTCTACATTTAGTGTCTTCACATTCATATTAAATGTAAAAAAATGTTAGTCTAATTTTGACTTCACACTAAAAATATTTTTGATTGTTACAGTGTTAGTCTCTAAATTTAGTTTCTTCATATCCACAACAATTTCATGTTAGTTATTGAATTTCATTACTTCACATTCACAATAATTCTAAGAATGTTAGTCTCTACATTAGTGTCTTCACATTCATATTAAATGTAAAAAAATGTTAGTCTAAATTTTGTGACTTCACAATAAAAATAATTTTATGATTGTTACAGTGTTAGTCTCTAAATGTAGTGTCTTCATATCCACAACAATTTCATATGTCAGTTATTGAATGTAATTACTTCACATTCACAATAATTTTAAGAATGTTAGTCTCTACATTTAGTGTCTTCACATTCATATTAAATGTAAAAAAATGTTAGTCTAAATTTTGACTTCACACTAAAAATAATTTTATGATTGTTACAGTGTTAGTCTCTAAATTTAGTGTCTTCATATCCACAACAATTTCATATGATAGTTATTGAATTTAATAACTTCACATTCACAATAATTTTAAGAATGCTAGTCTCTACATTTAGTGTCTTCACATTCATATTAAAAGTAAAAAAATGTTAGTCTAAATTTTGACTTCACACTAAAAATAATTTTTGATTGTTACAGTGTTAGTCTCTAAATTTAGTTTCTTCATATCCACAACAATTTCATATGTTAGTTATTGAATTTAATTACTTCACATTCACAATAATTTTAAGAATGTTAGTCTACATTTAGTGTCTTCACATTCATATTAAATGTAAAAAAATGTTAGTCTAAATTTTGTGACTTCACACTAAAAATAATTTTATGATTGTTACAGTGTTAGTCTCTAAATGTAGTGTCTTCATATCCACAACAATTTCATATGTTAGTTATTGAATTTAATTACTTCACATTCACAATAATTTTAAGAATGTTAGTCTCTACATTTAGTGTCTTCACATTCATATTAAATGTAAAAAAATGTTAGTCTAAATTTTGTGACTTCACACTAAAAATAATTTTATGATTGTTACAGTGTTAGTCTCTAAATTTAGTTTCTTCATATCCACAACAATTTCATATGTTAGTTATTGAATTTAATTACTTCACATTCACAATAATTTTAAGAATGTTAGTCTATATTTAGTGTCTTCACATTCATATTAAATGTAAAAAAATGTTAGTCTAAATTTTGTGACTTCACACTAAAAATAATTTTATGATTGTTACAGTGTTAGTCTCTAAATTTACTGTCTTCATATCCACAACAATTTCATATGTTAGTTATTGAATTTAATTACTTCACATTCCCAATAATTTTAAGAATGTTAGTCTCTACATTTAGTGTCTTCACATTCATATTAAATGTAAAAAAATATTAGTCTAAATTTTGTGACTTCACACTTATTACACCACCCCTTTTGTAGGAGATTTTAATGTATAATAAAAATTAGTGATATCTACCCTGTTTGCTTAATTCACAGAAGTAATATCAATAATAATGTATATAATTCTCACTTACCTTGTTGCTTTCAACTGAATCATATATTGACATATATCATACTTTCATAATTGACTTTGAAATTATGTCATGTTTAAATATACCTCGGCTAGCCAGCTTATTTAGCAATTGATACTCTCTCTACTTCCCAGCTGAATGAGTTAATGTCAAATATAATTGTATTAATGAATTGTACCTTGAATAACCAAATAAATATCAATTTGATTATTTAAATCACACTCTTAGTACTTGAGTTTGAATCTAATTAACTGTTATAGTGTATTAAACGTTTGAATTGACAATACAAATTAATAGTCAGATTAAAGTTGTCAAAATTATTTAATTAAATGAAATTTCCAATAAATGCGGTTAAATACTTTTTAAAATAACTAGATCAAAATGATAAATTTCTAATTATAAAGATCGAAACCGTCGAGTACTCAAATCACAATATTAATTTAGAAAACTTAATATTCTAAGATTCTCTAAATCTAAATACAAGTTTTAAATTCTAAATTTGCGGTATCCAAACTGTTACTATAATACACTAACCTTCAACAGCCGAACTCGTACTTCCGATGTGGTTCTAATATCAGTTTCACACTGATCGAAGTCGTCAAACACCTACTTGGAAATGATGAGGACCCATAAAAGCTCGTTGTAGACAAACTTGACCGTTTAATATTTTCTTAAAACGGTATTGCAGCATGCCCAACACACAAACACTCACTAAACTGATGGCTTGTAAACCAATGACCACTTGAAATGGCTTCTATAAATCTCCAACTCACTATGTGAAGAATAATATTGACCCCTTGGTCAGTATTTGATCATGCAGAAGGCTATTCTTACTAACACGTATCAAATTGCAATTATATCCTCACAATTAAAGGTATTATTAGACCTTTATTGTGACTATTTTGACGGAGATTCTTTTAAATTATAGAAATTTCAAACCTTGTAAACAACCTCTTGGTTGCTAATATTTACTGCCACCCGTTATTCTCTTACACTTGTTATCACATGATACCCTTTTGATATCTTGATATTAATTGAAAATAATTAAGCATTCTCACAGCATGCTACATTACAGCACTTCAAGAAAAAATAAAATTGTTTTAGGTAAGAAACGTGGACGAGATTCAGATGTAGGATGAAAAACTGATAAAACATTTTTTTAAATTATATTATGAAAGTTTGTTAATTTTGTATTGTAGTAAGTATACGATAAGATTGAGTTTTCAACAGATCTGTACGTTTTAGAGCCCCTGAACCCAAAAAAACATGTTTTTGTTTATTGGTTTGTCTGTCAGTTTGTGTGTGTTGTTAGGACATTTTTAGGTTTGTACGAACGTACTGCTATTAGTTATTTTATAAATTACGACCACATTTGTATAAGGGTTTGTGGAATTATTTCGCTTGAATTTAAGCCTCTAGAAATATACGCTTGCCGCCGACGGTTCTAAAATGCTCTCATTCTGTGTACCCAGTTTTTCAATCTGTCGGCGCCCTAGAATACAAATATCGATCCGTCTACGACTGGCTTTTCTGAATGTTGTAGCGAGCAATTTATGAGACAGATGCCACGTGTCTGAGAGAGTGAGCATGACTTCTTCTGTCCCGCTACTTTATCTATCGCGGGCTGGCCGCGCGTTTTCTGCGACATTCGATCCGGGAGTTGCAAGAGACAACAACTTGTGGAGAGTTGTTTTAGCCTCCGCGTGGCTTCGACCACGCGAGGTATTGCGTTTGTTCATTGTGTGTTAATTACCGCCTAACGGTCTGTTCTTTGAGTATGTGCGTGTACCGCTGTTTTATATGTTATTTGGACTCTCGTCGCTTCAAGGCAAGTGTCGTATTTTATGGGACAACGTAGTTGAGTGTTCAGCTCTGTCTTTTAACTCATATTACTGCACGTGCGGGCGTGACCAATTGGGGTTGTTGTGTCATTTACTGTAGGCCTTGGAGTTTTCGTTGCCGAAGGGCAGCAACCCTTATAATACGTCATTTGAACGGATTCTTTGTGAGAAACCATTAGCAGCCTGCCATGTGTTCACGAAGCTATCGCTGTTGTTCTGCCATTTGTCGTGCAGCTTCGCATTTCGATCTTATGAGAGGATCAGCCCCCAGATTGGTTTCACCGTTTCTTTACGTTGAGTTGATGCAGTACCCCGTTGGTGTCTTGTGCAAGGTTTGGAAACAGGAGCCGTTGCAGTAACATAGGACAACAATTTGCAGCCAGCCAAGCGTTTTATAGGTACAATCTGTTTTATTAATAACGTTTAAGAGTGCAACTTAAGTGTACAGAATGATTTGACGAAGTGTTGGACAGTTGACGTAACGCTGCGTCCATTGTAACCTTTTATTATGTCTACTTTTGCATTTGTCTAACCATTATAGCTGTTACCTGTCATTTTTAATTCATTTGCCGTCAGTTTACACGGGTGTTTGATTGTCTTTATGCAGTAGCCCTTGTCATGTGTCACAACCGCTACCTTTTATAGTTTACTTTCGCCTTTTATTACCGCTATTTGATTATAGTTGATGCTCATATCGCTTTTCAGTAAGTGCTGTAGTTGCTGTCGGTTTACCGAATTTTTTTAATAGTCTTAGACGTTACGCAACTTACCTAACTGCCGTATACTAACATATTTCATTTTTGTATGTGAATTTTTATATATAGCCCAATATGTTGTCAATACTTTTCATGTTAATTTAACTGTGGTTTTCTGTGTTGCTGTGCATGCGGTTAACGTATTATATTTTACAGTGTAATAGGCCAGGCCAGCTAAACAAGTGGATTTTGGAATGGTGCTGAACCTGCTCGCTGACCAGATTACTGCCAAGATTAAAGTTGAAAGGTGAATTCATATCCTTTCACTGTACCTCAGTGAGTTTATTTGTGCAATTTTTTTATAGTGATGGAATTATGGTGGCACCTGTTACGGGTATTTTGTAGCTTCCCCTGTACTAGTAAAAATTTGCTAGTTGAATTTAATTCCAAGGTCCGGCCAGAATGAAGTATCCATTTTAAATTGAGTTGTTTTTGTTAACGGCTAAATTTTATTCAAAAATCAAAACAAAATGTTCTTCAGTAAACACGGAAATTTTATTTTTTAAACATTACATCAGTCAAGTGACCTCCTTCTCCTGCTGGCACCTTGAAGCTGCTCTTACCCTTTCAGCATTTTCAAGTATGCGTACAGAACGAGTCTGTTGCTTTTGCTTTTTCTTTGGCACATGAGGCAGTAGTGCGAAACTTGTGTACCCACTTTTTAATTGCTATTCGCTAGGAACTGCATCTCGTGAATTTAAATGAAAGTAACGACGAAATAAACGCTGGGTGGTTACAACAGAATTGTTAGTTTTAAAATAAACTTCAACCGCAAAAGAACGTTGAATATTTGACCAATGCTCTATATTCACAGCTAAACTGACATTTCTCGCAAACACTTTGACAACTTTCTTAAATTTCCATTTATGGCGGAAGCATGGCGACTTAATTTGAATTGATATTGCAGTATATATGAAATGAATTAACTTTGAAAGTGGATACGTCATTCTGCAGGACGCTGTATTAGCCCGTGCTTTCATTTTGGTAATTTTGAATGCATTAGTATAGACCTAGCTAGTTGTACGTTAGTTTTTAAACATTTCGTTATAATTAATAGGTAGTTTCGTACGCGTCTCCCCTAGAAATTAACTCAATTTTCATCATTTAAATGTATTCTGCTCAAATCCATTTACATTTAAGCAACCGTATGCGCAATTATTATAAATAAATTCCCTGGCCTGATTTGTTGCTAGAGCAATGTTGTTATCTCTTAATACAGTGCAATTATTCAGACGATTTTTGTAGATCTATTTGCCCAAATTTTGGAAAGGTTGTGATATCTTGTAACTTGTGGAACTGTTAATGGATTTCTGAGATCTTTCCATTCTAAATTTTCGTGCTAGCTAGTTGTTGTGCCTGCAGTTTAGTGCTTCCGAAGAGCTCCTTGGCTTGACTCGTCTCCGATAGTTTTATGGAGAATCTAGAAGCACATGTGCCTTTATGACGTTCGTAATTATTATTTGGTTGATTTACTTACGTCTATCGCCACGGCAAATTTATCGGGCCAACGTTACTATTGCACGTCTACTCTGTCTTTACTTGAACCTAGGTAAGCCCCACGGTAGCTCCTGCTTCATGTTCGAAGGCCTATTTGGGAATTTTGTACGTTTTTAGCCAGTTCTGTTGGGATTCAGTTTCGCTGGGCCTCAATTCCCGCTGGAGCCCAACTTTCGATGGGAACCAATCCATGTGCTCCTGTAATTTGACGGCTTGCATTTGGATTCTACTAACTACTCGCCAAGACTCCGTTAGGAAATCCGAGGCCACCCTCCTTGCATACCTGCAGACCTCTTGACTACCTTTGCTGCGCTAGCGCGAGGCCATCTACGTCGCACGAGCTGTCACTGGAGGTCGACGCCTTGGCTCCGTTCTTCACTCCCCCAGGTGCTCGGCTGCAACAATACGGATGGGGCCATAATTATATATAACAAGCAATGAGATAACATGATAACAAAATAGAATGCTTGAGTAAGAAAGAGATGGCCATACGAAAAAACTATTTTAGTAGGCATTTTAGTTGACAACGTCATAATTAAACTAAGCGTCAAGCCTTCTCGAATATTTGCTTCTATGTTTATCTCTTTCTTACTCAAGCAATACGAGTTATTTTCTTGTTTATGTTATCTCATTGCTGTTATATATAATTGTGGCCTCATCGGTATATATATTTGGATGTGTACTACTGTAAACAAACCACTCGCCTAGCTATTTTAAGAGTGTCTCGCCTTATGCATTGTTGTTAGATTATGCAAATTCCCCGCATAATTTATGATACGGGCACGAAGGTTAATGAGTCGTTCTCTCGTGTGCGTGTATGTTCCCGTCCAGGCGAATCGTTAGACGCAGTTAATACGAGAGCAGATTATGTTCGTTACTTTATTTTAGTAGTTTACTTTTAGGCTCCATTCAGAGCCCGCTGTACGGCAGTTCACCGATAGTTAGTATTAAAAACAAAATTACCTCGGCTATCCTGAAGTGATTCGGACTTGAGCTCCTTTCCTGCAAATTAGTACAATATAGCTTTGGGAGCTTTAGTAGCAGTATAGAAACTTAATAGCACTTACCGGTGGCTCTGGGCACTTTTATCGAGGGTCATTCCGCGTCATTTGCAGGTTAAGAAACGGCTGTGTCTCGAGGTCCGACTCCGGGAGGCTCCGCTGTCGAATCCGCCTTAACGGATTTTAATTGCGCAACCGTACGTAGATACAAATTTGCCAAGAGCATACTCAAGTGATTGTTGAAGCGTTGATTAACTTCACATGATGTCTTTACACTGAGAAAACTACCCCGTATCTATATGGCCATATAAACCCGATGTTTTCTCCTCGTAGAAATGTTGAATATTATTTTAGACTCATTTTGAACTGATACTCGGGGCTTTATGTCAGCTAAATTCTTGCATTGCTCGGTTCTGCCGCATCCCGCCTCACAGGATGCTTGCAGATTACTTGACTACTCCATTAGTTTATTGCTAATTTTATCTGTTCGCGGAACGCAGTTTGACGTGCCGTCTTTTGGTGAGAAAATTTTACGAGCCTGTGTAGCTCCCCTCTGGGGCTATTGCGTCTATTATACCAGCTCTCGTTGGGATTTTATACATTTGTTATTTTGCCTAATTTTTAATGTGTTTTTTTTCATATATAAATATTCATTACTGCATGTGAACCCCGACCCTTCTCGGCGAGTTAGCCCAACTAGGTCAATATTTATCAGCCGGCAAAATACCTAATATGACTTTCGCCAACAGGTAAGGCCAAAAACCTCTATCCTTTCTTACACGCCTTATCATTTTAGATCTGTTTACCTTTTATTAGGCTATTGCCCTTGTGTTATTTCGTGTTGGACCACCCCTCGTTCTACTGAAGCCTAGTTGGCAATTCTTGTTATGGGCTGGGCAGCTGTCCTATGTGAGTTACCTTCCCGATTTTGTAACTTATTGTAGGCGCTAGTCGTCTAGCTTTATCACGGCTTTTCGTAAATAGCGTTATAAACTGGCGCGTTGTCGTAATTGTCGTTTTAGCCCCTAACAGTGTGTGTATGTCTGTGTGTGTCTGTCTGTGTGTGTCTGTCTGTGTGTGTCTGTCTGTGCATGTGTGTCTATCTGTGAACAGAATATCTCAAACACGAAAAGAGGTATGGCGTTGACTCTTCATATATAAGTTTTGTGTACTATTTAGATGCGACAGCAAGTTTTAGAAGAAAATCGCATAACTGGAAGTATGGTGTTTACTCTTGAGATTTTTCAGTTCTTTTTTGATTTTTTCAAAAACGGCTTTAACGATTTTTTTAACTTTATATTTTTATTACATTTTTAATGTGTATTGATGTGAAATAGGTGATTTTTCAGTTGAATACCTCTAAAATGGGTTTCTTTTGTTTTTTTCATATTTTTTTATTTACTTCTATTTTAAATAGAACACCCGGTATATTATTACATTTTTGAATTCAGCTTAGAAATTTAGAGAAAATTTTCCTCTTCAACTAACGCTCTATTTTGTACGGTTTCTGTGGAATTTGTAATTTTTAAAATTTTTTACAGATGCCTAAAGATAAAAATCAAATTTATGGCTAATTATCAGATCACTGTAAAAGGAACTTGTGTGCGTGTATCACACCAGATTTTTTAGTCTAATTTACACACAATATACAGGGTGTTTCAAAACAAATGCGAAAAACTTAAGGGGCTGATTCCTTGTTCAAAATAAAGGATAGTTTATTATATAAACATTGGGTCAAAAGTCAACCATTAGGGAGATATCGCATTTGTTTTGAAACACCCTGTATATTAATAAACAACATTTGCATTAATAAATCGTAGTTTTCTTCATTTGTGTTTTACTTAATATCATCTTCTTTCAATAGGTGAGTATCATAAATAGTCTTTACCAATGATATCAATAGATTGGAGCGTTTATTTTACGAGTTAACATACGAATTTGAATTAGGTACTTGCTAATGAGAAACTTTAATTTTGTTACCGGAATGTAGGTATGCAACTAAAAAGTAGATCTGTAGGAACAACTTGTGTTTTGTATCTTTTCTTTATTAGTGGTATACATTAGGATAACTTTTAATTGTCTTTTTGACAAGTAATAATTCCTATGTAAACTATTAAAATACGCGCTCTAATATAGTGGTCCCATTTGTAACTATGGAAATGACATGTATGATTAAATGGTGGCATAGAAACTAAACTGCTATGTTAACTATTAAAATAAATTACCTGTATATTTAATTCACCATTAATTTAGGAAATTCGCCGTATTTCAAATGTTATGAAATTATGCTGTAGATGCACTCAGTAATATTAACATATTGAATGGATGTAAAATGCTATTAAATTAGGGCATTGACACGTTATTTCGTTTGCTTTTCATATGGTTTTGCGACAGTTTCATTGTTTTTTGCTTAAATGAACGTTACAAACCACCATTACAGAATTTGTTACTGTGGTGTATGTTCTTATATCTTACCGCTTGAGTAAGTCACGCAGCCCTAGGCGCGACACCCAGCAAAGCGCTATAAAAAATAAATCGTATTTTTTATAACATTATAGTATTATAGGCAATCTTTTCACCAAAAATTTCTTTATTCTTTTCCACACATTTTATACACTGGGAGTATGCATTTATGTGCGATAATAACGTATGGCCCATAAGTTTTGAAAAAAAATCCGGTATAGCTTATTATATGTATAGGAAAAATGCTTTTAAACTGGTAGGCGTTGAAGAACTAGACCATTATCCGTAGTTTAAGCAGATAATTCTATTAAATATAGCTGTAGAAATAATTACTTGTAGTTGAATTATTATAAATTTAAAGCAATAAAATATAGTTGTTGATATTTTTTTCTCAAAACTTATGGGACATACGTTAATTAAAATACCTCGATGCTGAAATGTATACCGCGCTTTTCCGGTACTCTTTGTTTAAACAATTGATGTAGCATTTTCGAACAATAATTTCGAGATTAATTTTTCGGATTCTGAATTTAGAAAAAATAAGCTTTTCACTGGTTAAAAATCATTAAGAAATATTAGAAAATAAGTTTGTAAATGCGATGTAAACGTTCCTGACTATCATGCACGATATTTAAAGCTGCATACTGGTGACGTATTCGCGCGCTGTTCTGCCTTTGGTGTAGAGTTACGAAGCAAGCTACTATACTATACAAGCCTTGACGTAATAGTACGTAATATTCATTTAACACAACAATTTTTGGTCTTACGAACTACTGATTAAATATTATTGATTTCGTATGGAAGCAATATAGTGAGGGCCAGATAGTAATTTATGTATTAATGGCATAATCAATAGATTATAACACGATGCAATGATTAAAGAGTGATACGAAGTATAAAGCTTTCAGTTTCCCAAAGGCTATAATTGCGGTTATACATGTGGTATATGTTTTATTTTATTTTGGTTCTGAACACGGGAAAATTCAAGAATTTAGTATTTTGGCTGCAGACTACTGCGTCAATATCGTGCTGACGCGCCGCTGTGAATTTTTGGTCTGTTAGGGTTTCTATGCAGATTTTTGGTGTTGGTATATTACATTGTAAGTGTTTGTTATACTGCTTAGCAACCTTATAGGCCCTAGGGCCATAAAAGCCATATTACGCCCATTTTCAAGGGCCAATAAAATATTCCAAAATAAAATAAAATATTTTTTTTCTAACTTTGACACGTAGAATGCCACTTTTCAAAACTGACTGCAGTTTGGAAACGTCACACTTTTCGTTACTAGTTATGAAATATATATGTAATATATATATATATAAAATGAAAATATTTCACAATAGTGATAAAAAGTGCATTAAAGTGACAGAAAAAAGCGATTTTCAATATATTGACATTTATTTGACATGGCATTTATAATTTCATCTGTTTAAGATTTAAAAGCCCATTCTTTCTCAAAAATAGAAAAATAGTATATTGTTTATTAGGATTAAAAGTGACACTTTGTTTCAAGAGAAATTATTTTTGCATCTGCAATCCGAAGTGTAGCGTAGCCGAGCAAACGCAAAAATTGCAAGTCAAACGGGGTCACTTTTAATCCGAATAATACATACTATTTTTTCCGCAACCTAGAAAAGTATAAAATATTCAAAATTTGAGATTTTTGATTACTTTTGACGTTTGTCATTTAAAAATCATTATGACAACTACATCCACAACCGACCAAATGAAAGTTATTTTTAGTTCCTATGAAGTAATAGTATATTATATACCGAGTTGGAAAGTGTTTCATTCCTGTCGATAAATTAAGTAGTTAACCGAGACGCGTAGCGTCGAGGTCAACTTTATCTCGAGACAGGAATGAAACTTTACCGTGGTATGTATACTATTTTATTCGCAACCACTTTATTCTAAACAATAATTTGTAAAATTATTATATTATGATACATGTTGTAACGCGCATGAATGGATGAAAGAGATTCCCAGTGTCCCTACCTACACCGCGGTCGGGAATGGATTTATTTCCAACTGCTGCTACGCCAATCACTTTTCCGACCGGTTGGAAAGTTACAAGTTGGGAATAGCTCATTTTCCAACTTTTTAAAAGTCAGTAATGATCTTATTACATATATGGTTTCGAATAAAAGTACTTTTTTCAGACACTCAATAGAAATGGACTACATTTCCTTATTACAAATAGTAAAGAAAAGTATCTCTTTTTTTATAGCAACCATTTCTTTATAGCAACAAAAAATAAACAATTTTTAATGATTTATTGGAATATAGTATTTTACAGTAGAGGTCCGTTAGGATAGCCTTTACCGCCGAGCCAGAGAATTTGTGAGACAAGCTCGAAGAGCGGTCTAACAATACTGGCGAGGCAGTAAAGGCCCTAACGGACGTGTATTGTACAATAGTTTTTGTAATACCTATATACAATGCGATCTACCTATCTCTTTCTAATGTATTTTCATCAAAACGCTAGATTTGTGTAATAACGTTTTAGAATGATTGAGAGTGCGTAGAACGTTGCAACTGTTGTTTATAAATGTCATTTATTTCCAATTTCGTGTATGGCTGTAAGCAGTTTTAAGTTGTAACCAGCTCGTAACTTATGGCATCTGTCGAAAATGATTTAGATATTCCTAAATACGTTAAGATTGTGAATGAGCAAGGTATTTTAGCGTATGTTCAAGAGTTATGGCAGTCTTTAGCGCCTTCTGCTATGTGGAGTTGAACTCTTGCTTGCTGCTGAATTGTGTGACAAACGTCACTTTGACGTTTGGCACACAATTTAGCAGGCCGTGGTAAACAGTCCTTAAAAAATCTTTAACAATAGCTATTTATGCAACAAGTGCTAAAAGTGGACGTTTATGTACGACACATGAAAATTATAAAACGCCGAAGGCTGAGTTTCATAACATCTCTCGTGCATAAACGCTTTTAGCACGAGTTTCCACGCAATATTTTTTCTACTGCCTTAAATTTACTGTTATTAATCCATAAATATCGATTTAACAAAGATTTGCATTTATGACAGTTATAATTTATGTCATAATAAAGAGATGGCCTTGGCGCGCAGTTGAATGTTTCTGCAGCCAGTAGCTGTCAAAGTCAGTTATCAAAGGTAATTAGAAATGTACACATTTTACTTTATTCATTACATAATGCTTTAATTATTTAAAAAATAATTTACCTCTAACGATAGAAGTAACTAGAATAACTTTATAACCTCACTTCCAGTTTGAAATTCAAAATTGACACCAGCTGTTTACTTTTAGCACATGGGCTAAAAGTAAACAGCTGATTTCACTTTTAACATGCTAAATTATAAAACGAAATTTTTAGTGAAAAACGTGCTAAAAGGCCTACTTTTAGTTAGTAGTGGTCATAGAAAAAATATTAATCGTACTATTGCGGAGAAAATATTTTGCACGATACTTAATCTCTTTACTTGGTTTTATCCACAGTGGCTTACTGTGTATCTGACTATCTGACTACTTGTCATGTATCACATTTTGGGGTTATTGTCGCATTACTAGCTTGTTCAGGTTATGTTAAGAAATGTTGCTTCTTCCGCAACCAACTTCATCGGCCACATGTTTCAGTGACTATCCCTCTTCTAGTTTTGCCATAACAAAGCCTTTTTCGGCCTCGTTTAGAACGTTATTCGGCATTTTAAGTTTTGATGGCAGAATGTCAGTTGTACAACTGACATTTCAGTGACTTTAGTTCACGTGATAAATCCATACATATACCGGGTGACTATAAATGATTGAAATTTTTTTTCTTAGGTTGGCACTGTTTATGTTGGTGGCACTGTAAGTCTATGTCAAATTCAATGTTCGCAGGTTAGGTTTTGCGTCATTCTATGTCAAAACTGACGCAAAACCTAACCTGCTAACCTCGAATTTGACATAGACTTACAGTGCTACCAACATAAACAGTGCCAACCTAATAAAAAAAAATTCAATCATTTATAGTCACTCGGTACAAGGCAAACAAACCGTGGGAAATATTTTTTTCCGCAATATACAACTATTAACGTTAGATAACGATTTTGATAAAACCTTCTGATTAGCTTCTAGATTTGATGTAGAAAATGATGAACTGTGGATCCCTACAGGTTGCACTGTACATTTATTGTTCATATAAAATATGAAGAATTTTGAGTGAGTAATATGTTTTGGATGCAAGCTTACATATCTCCTTTACAACTCAATCTCATTAATTCCTCTCATTTCCGTCATAACGGTGAATATGCGCTTCTTACTTGTCTTAGTGTCATGGAGGGTGACAACCAAAATAGAGCCGGTATCCTTGATATCCTTCACATTTAACTTTCTTAGCTCTTCACTACGACATGCACCATACAGACCGAAAATTGACGCCACTTTAATCAGCACAAAGGTATCGTCAGGAGCTTCTGACAAAAATTTTTACACATTCTGCGATAGAATTTTTGATTTTTTTGCTTCATATCCCTCACTTTGGCACTTTAAATATAACTGTAACTTCCCATAATTCGATATATCGACGTTTTCTTTCACTCTCAACGTACTTTTCAACATGGAGTATGTTGACCACAGCGTGGAAGATTTCAGTCTTTCAGCCTGTAATCAAATCTGCAGGGTTGAACAAAATGAACAGGCGTATACAGCATGATGTTCTGTATATTCGATAGTGAACTATGAAATGAAAGACACAATATATCGAACGGATAGGGGAAGAAACGGTGCCGGTAAATCATTAGGTGGAAGTGTGTTAATTGCCTGTAAAAGTTCAATAAAATTAGTTACACAGTTCCGCATTTTGAAAGCGCCGCGGAAAACTTGTAAATTAAACTGAAGGTTAGTACGAAATCAATTTATTTGTGTGCAGTTTACTTCCCGCCATATTCTGCTTATGTTGATTACGAACAATTCATCAATAATGGGAATAACATTTTTAATGATTGTGTTTTGTATTTTGAAGATTTTAATCTTAACTACAGCATTATTTTAACTGAAAAACGTTTTGCAAATTTTGTGAATGTTTATGACTTATCCCAATACGGTCATGTGCATAACTGAAATAATAGAATCTAGATTTGGTGCTATCGAATAACAAATACCTAACAACCTAACCGTAATCAAGTGGGATTCACCATTGGTGCCCGAAGCGATGTATGGGTAGAAATTCCGCATTGCTACAGTACTAACAAAAGGGATGTCAAGGAAAAGTTGATATTTTTATATACAGGGTGAACTACAAGGTCTGGTACAAACTTTGACAGATGATTGCTGAATATATTTTAAGTAAAACATTGTATTTGAACTTTTGTCGTTAAACGCTCCCATAAGATAATATAGCTACTTGAAGTTCACACAATGTATCATGGTTCACACTAGGGAAAAGCTTTTGACAGTGAATTTAGAAATTAAACAAAAAACGAAATCAAAAACCGCAATAGCAATGATCTGAAACACAAATGCTAGTCAGCCAGTTGCCAGTTTTATTCGCTCTACGACACTTCAAATATTTAAATCGTGAATTTCACAGCACAAGAGTACGTGAATATTGTCTTCGTATATGTATTGTACAATGGCATAACACGACAAGCACCAAGAGCGTGTTAGGAAATATACCCAAACAGGCTTTACCCGAATCATAGAGTATTTACCAAATCTTTTCATAAACTTAGAAACACCGGCAACCCTGCTCCACAAAGGAATGTACGCTCTCGAGAAGTGGGAATGCACGACGAAGACGGTGTTGTTGATGCCATTCTTAATTATCCTAGCACAAGCACTCGGCATGCATCAAGAAATTTACAACATTCACAAAATTTTGTATGGCGCCTAATAAACGGAAATGATGCATCGTTATCACTTGCAAAATGTATAGGCGTTGCAGCCAGTAGACTGGCAGGGGCCTTTAATATTTTGCCAGTGGCTTTTGCAAAAATTGGTTCGAAATCCTGATTTTATATCTCATATTTTATAGTCTGATAAAGCAGTATTCAAGAAAGAATGAATAAATAATCATCACGACGGACACGTTTAGTCTTCCACACCAGATGCAAATGCGACGTTTTCAGCGACACTTTAGTATAAATGTTTGAGTAGGTGTTTTGAACAACAACTTTCTCGAGATTTTCTTGAAAACAGTCTTTTGAACTTAATAGAAGACGTTCCTCTCCACATCGTCCAAACTTGTTTTATCAGCACGATGGTGCACCGTCACATCGCGGAAGGCAAGTAGTTGAGTGGCTGAATAATAATTTTCCCAACAAATGAATTGGCCCCCACGATCGCCATACTTACCAATTAGATTTTTATTTGTGGGAGCACATGAAGCAGCTGGTGTACCGAATTGAGATTATCAGTCGTCAACATTTATTGCAACGAATTCAGGACACGGTCAACGAAATGAGAAATACTCCACGCATTATGTTCCTGGTTAATTATTCACTTATCCGCCGATGCCAGACACGCATTCGAATGCAGGGTGGACATTCCGGACGGCTGCTTTAAGCTGAATAAGTTTTACCTTTCGTTCTTTATTGCAATTACCCTTGTTTGCGTTCATAATTTTATTTTTGTACTTTTTTGTTAATAATACAAATATTTTTATTTGATTTATTCATCAAATGGTTTTGCCCCAGTGTTAACTTAAAGTAGCTACATTAACTTAAAGAAGCGTTTAACGGCAAAAGTTCAAAAACAATTTTTTTAATTTAACTTATTATCAGCAATCATCTGTCGAAGTTTGTACCTGACCTTGTAGATCACTTTGTATGTTTAATCACAGTGTAGTTGCTGCTGGTCCACAAGTGAGGATATTGATGCCAGTTGTACTTGTAAATGGTAACGCTTATCGAAAGACAACTACCATTTCTATTTTAATAAGATTTAATATGATCACACATAAGAATACATAGGTATGTATAGAATGATACACAAACATACATATATAGTGCGCGATTAAACAACTGTTATTGCAAACATTAAAACCTGCCCTGGTATTTCAACAGGGCCCTGTGAACTGAAATACTGTTAATACGAACGCGGATTCGAAACGTGGTAGACGACTTGTAGACACAGAATTCCGAATGTCGTAGACCGAGTAACTCGAATGGACTAAATTGAATGCATTCTGACGCTTCTCGGACCGTCTTTAAGTATCTTGTCGTAAGTTACCGATGATCAGTGACTCTCCCTTTCTCGAAAGAGATATCAAACATTGTGCCTCATTTTTATTCAGCAGAATTGAACTTGATTTATTACCCTTTTGCTGAAATCTTCTCGGCAAAAGGGTTAAGTTCTATTGTCTGAGTACCAAGTGTCAGCTAGAGAATGTTCTGGTTACTCCCCTGGTCTGCGGGCAATCAATAGAATCCACTCGATCTTTAGACAGCTATCGCCATTGTTCGGAGAGGATTTAGCACTACCTGCGGATTACCCTTGGAAGCATCACTGGCGTCGCGCAGAGTTTAGTTTTTTCATTGATGATTTTTACATTGTGGTCGCGGGTGCAATCTGTCATACACGACACTAATTATCCAGTTTATAACACTAGTCACTAACTTGCGCGTAGCATTATATCCAAAATAGGTTACCTGCAGGTTTAAGCTGAACAGCTTGTCGAGTTTTTACATTTATGACTTCCTGCGCTACTTTTATGTGCCTTTTTGCTTGTTAATTTATAGACGCTGCACCTGGCCGAGTGTCCTCACAACAGAATCTTTGTTTTCCTATTTCAATGTCTGGAGGAACATTCTCAAAGATAACTATAAAATGTAGTACATAGTCTTTTTCTCTAACAGTGACAGTTCTAGTATAGAAAGTAACTGTTCAACAATAACTGAGTAGAATGCCAGACTTGCAATAAGCAAGCTTTCGGTTCGAAACCGTGGATGGGCGAAACTTTTTTATCAGTCTATTCGACATTGGGATGCAATTAACCTCGCTCTCCTCCAAATACTGATCTATGAATAAAATAACAAGACCACGCACAAATATGACTTAAGTCAGCACAACGTGCTCTCCCTGAGGTTAAGTTCACTATCCACCCAAAAATTCAAAATCCATGGCAACTATAAAACGTAGTGCGAACAATACTTATAACAGATATACAATCAAACCATCTTCCCTTTTTATGTTATGTTTTTTCTATTTCTATAAGTCTTTAGTCAAAATAACAACCAATTTATACAATGTAAGTCGAACGCTAAGAGCAAAAGAATTTTAGATAAACCAGCTGTCTCTAAACATTATAATTTTTCCCGAACACAGTTTCCATGTTGTATCTTTCTAGGGTACATTCTACTTTAACTATCACTTGTGGCTTCATTAAATGATCTTCTTCAAGTGTGAATTCCTCGTTATATCTTAAGAAGTTGTAGTCTATAAAAATGCATTGTTTGTGTTCATGAAACACGTAAAGCCAACGATTTCTGAGTGTTTTTATCTATTATAAAGACGCGAGCTTCGCAGAGTTTTTTTTATAATACTGACAATAGAAGTTACCGCAAGAGCCTGAGAAAATATAAAATAAAGAAATATAAAGTTGTCTCTCAGATATTTCCAGTTCTCATAAATACCTTGAGATAATTTGTTATTCAGGAAAGCCATAAAATTCGAGCTTTACAGTTTCGTTAACGAGATTGGCGCGATTTTACTCCCCGATTTTAAGATCTGCACATATTTCCATCTTATAATCCGAGTGCCTTACATATTATTCCTCATAAATGTCTGATTAAACCCTGGCGCGCCTCCACCTACGGATGCAAATTTAATCCAAAAAATTCCATATTCCGTTCTACATCCGCAAGGATAGTAATAACGATGTTTAAAATCGGATTAAGCGTGAGCTGGCGAAAATATTATTGTAGAGAGAAGCCGGAAAGGCTGTTCATTAGACATTAATTTAATTTTAATCTGGGAATGTGCAAATTGAAAATTATTCAGGTGGAATGGAGAAGCCGACCGGAAACCCTAATGGTGGTCGGAGTTGGCACGGCCGACGGTATGCGGCCATTCGCCTAATTGAAAACTACCCCGCGTATTATGCAACCAAGTGCATGGAATGCGCCGTATAACTGGCAGCCTCGTTTATGAAAATTGCCTTCTTGAATTTCTGATTCTCATCCCGGAAAGCACCAATCAACGCCGCGCTGATATCAGTGTGCGCTTTGGGAATAATTACGTTTTACTGAATAGATCTTTTTAGCTCCCTGATATTGCAGATCAACCAACAGTTTTAAAGGTCACTGCAATCATAAAAATCTGGTGTGATGCACTCACACAACTTTCTTTTACAGTGATCTTATAATTAGTTAAAAAAATTTAATTTCGAAACATTTGTCAAAAATTTTCAAAAATTGCAAATTCTACAAAAACGGTACAAAATAGAGAGTTAGTTGAAAAGACAAATGTGTTCTAGAATTTTAAGCTGAATTCAAAAATGTAATATATTGCTATGGTACGAGGGAAACTAGAAAAATTATCTACCTAGCCATGATAGAAACAATTGATAAGCTTCAGCTTGTAATGTCAGACAGTGACAAGTCTTTCATTGTTGCATGAAAAATTTGATTCATATCCGCCAGAAATTTTATATTTTGTGGAGTGTTTTGTGTCTAAAAATGAGTACCTATTTGAAATAGAGCATCGAAGTGTAATAAAATTCCTTACAAAGGAAGGCAACAATCCGAAAAAGATTCGCGAACAAATGATTGCGGTGTATGGAGACGATGCTACGTCATATTTCACAATTAAATTTTGGTCAAAATAATTTCGGTGGGGACGGGAATCTATAGAAGATGATCCCAGAAGTGGAAGACCTGCAGAAGCGACAAATGTTGAAATGTGCAAGAAAGTGGAAGCCATGGTTCTTGAGGATCGCCGTATAAAAGTCTTCACCATTGCTACAGTATTAGAAATATCTGAACCTAGCGTTTTGACAATATTGCACGACAAACTGGGCACGATTAAAGTTTCAGTAAGGTGGGTTCCCAGTTTTTGTCTCCTGAGCAAAAGCTGCGTAGACAGCAAATCTGTAGAAACAATTTGGAATCTTTGGAAGCGGACCCCGACTTCTTAATGCGGATAGTGACTGGTGATGAGACTTGGATACATCACTGGGACCCTGAGACGAAATTAGAGTCCTATGCAATGGGTGCATAAGGGGTGTCCTCCCACAAAGAAGGCCCGCACGCAATCTCCAGCTGGAAAACTCATGGCAACCATCTTTTGGGACATGCAAGGTATTCTTTTGATTGAATATATGCCTAAAGGCTCTATAATCACTGCAGAGGTTTATGGTAACACCCTCAAAAAGCTGCGTACAGCTATTGTCAAAGAACGTCCAAATTTATCACAAGGTGAATCGCTCATTCTTCATGACAACGCGACCGTGCATAAGGCCGCCAAAATCAAACCAATTCTGCAGGAATGCCGCTTTATTGAGCTAAACCATCCACCTTATAGTCCGGATCTGGCACCGTCTGACTTCTATCTATTCAGAAACCTAAAAAAGAATCTCAGAGGGCGTCGTTTTGAAACAGACGAGCATTTGAAGGAGGCAGTCAAGGACTATTTTGAGACCCAAGAAGAATCTTTTTTTTCAACGGGCATTAACTCTTTAGAGGACAAATGGCATAAGTGCGTTGAAGTTGGGGAAGATTATATTGAAAAATAAAATTATTTAAAAAACCGTATGTAATTCGTTGCGTAGTTAGGTAGATAACTTTTCTAGTTCCCCTCGTACATAGAGAGATAAAATAATTTAAATATATCGAAAATTAAGTGCAAAGAATGGAATAGTATTCATATAGTAATCATTGAAAAAGGCTAGGAAATATTATAATGCAAACAACTTAATGTTGCAGGATAATGAATCAAAGTCCTAATATAAAATGTCTAGAGTGTGGCATTCAATTTAAATAATGGTAGTCAAGAGATAGAAAAATATGTTTTTTCTACTCCTGTAACTAAAATGCCATTTAACATACTAACATACAGGTCGCTAAGTGACCTTTTAATCATGCCTTCATAACCTATGACTAAAGAGCCTCTTAGTCATGAGCTGAAGTTGGCAACGATGTTTTAGTCATGGGGTGAAGTTAGGTTCAAATAGTATTTGCTTTATTAGCCACAGCCAAAACTAAAATCAAGTTAGTTTTCAACCGTCACTTTGACGTTTGTCAAGCATAATTTAACCTAATATAATAAATGTCAAAATTTTAATGAAATAATATGATGTTATATTCTCTAAATTTGCGGTCGTAGAAAAAGTATAGTATGCAACTCGTTTTATAAACTTATTAGTCACTCATTTTGTTAAACACTCGCTCCGCTGCGCTTCGCTCGTGATTAATAAAACTCGTGACTAAAATGACGTTTATAAAACTTGATACATAATATACTATTAGGGGATTAGGAAATAAACAAACTTGAAAACTGAAATGTAAAGTATTTTTCGACTATTAAACTTTAATATACTCTAGTCCTATTTATCTAAGAACTATTTTGGCATGATAAATGGACTATACATGAAATTAACGTGGTACTGAAGTGAAAATATAACTCGACAATGTAAATGAATTTTGCATGGTGTAGCTACAGGAGTGCAAGTAAATACAAAGATAAAATATAGCAAGAATGGAGGATCAAGATTATTAATTGGAACTATATAATAAAACATCAGTAAGAGTAACGATTTGGATATAATTGATTGGAATTTTAATACAAAGGATTGACGATTGGACGTTCTTTTGGGAGTGTTGACACTGCTTGGAGTTTCTGTGTGCTGCGCCGGAGGGTGTTTGGACTT
The DNA here is from genome assembly GCA_940337035.1 of Agriotes lineatus. Taxonomy (NCBI): domain Eukaryota; kingdom Metazoa; phylum Arthropoda; class Insecta; order Coleoptera; family Elateridae; genus Agriotes; species Agriotes lineatus. The sequence goes on along the minus strand of CALNHX010009125.1, from coordinate 24,993 downwards.
GGTGGAGAACTGTCATCTTCCAGCTTAGGACGAGGTTGCTGTTTGGAGTTTTGTCACAACAGACTGGGTCCCATTGAACGGAGATCAACTTCCTGACGACTGAGGGAACATACATGAGGATTTGGATTGTTAAACAACGAGATTATTTTGAGGCTACTCACAGCTGGACAGTTTGAATCGACAACGTGATGGATGCAGCGAGTTTACAAGTGAGGTGATTAGTGTTTATTTACAGATAGAACTGAAGGAAACAGGCTGATTCAAGCTACTTGGAAGTTTGAGCGTTGCAGGTTAGTTAATAATAAATACATGCTAATGTTATCTGTAACAAAGAACATTTAAAATTGGTTCATTAAGACAAAGAAAGTCATACTTACGAATTGATTTATGAATTTTATATAATTTGTAAAGGATCTTGATTAGTTATCTGCACAAGCAATTGCAAATGACATAAATGTCAAATTTATTGAAGTTTTAACATAATTCAAATTACAATTAGATTACTTGATATTTCAGAACCTACCCCTGAGTTGAGATACATGCTATTCCTTTTTATTAAGGTTAAAACCATTATTATTAAAAGAACATAAGTCTATAATCATAGCAATATATATATATATATATATATATAGTATTTAAAATTTGAGTTAATAAAAAAATATAAAAAAACAAAAGAAACCCATTTTAGAAGTATGCAACTGAAAAATCACCTATGTCACAACAATACACATTAAAAATTTAATAAAAATATAAAGTTTGAAAAAAATCGTTAGAGCCGTTTTTGAAAAAATCGAAAAAACTGAAAAATCACAAGAGTAAACACCTACTTGCGGTTTTGCGATTTTCTGTCACTGTTGCTGTCGCATCTACATAGTACACAAAACTTATATATGAAGTTTCAACGCCATACCTCTTTTCGTTTTTGAGATATTCTCTTCACAGACACACAGACAGAACAATGAAAAAAAAAATTTTTGGAATCAGGGAATTCTAAAACGTAAATATCTGTTGACAACTCAATTTCGAATTTTTGGGGTGAATCCAATACTTCCTTGATCGTAAAAGGAAGTAAAAATCTGCTCTTCTATTTTGATTTCCAAATTCAAATTTTCCTAAATAGGGTGTTTTATTTTTCATATGACAGAATTAATGTTCTGTTTGCTACTATTTGTTTCAAATGGGGTTATGTAATGGTATTAGATCACATACTCTTCCATTTCTTTTGATCTTAATATCATTTCTACTATAGTTATACCGGGTGGCCATAAATATCTGATATCACATTACCTTTGGAATCAACACCGCTTTATTAAAGTGATGAATCCAACTAAACTAAATGTCATTAATGTCATCACAACTAAAAAGCTCACTGATTGTGAATGAAATCTTTCTTGAGGATATTTTCCTTTAACGTTTTCCTTTACCTGGAAAACGGTTTCGAGCTGAAGGCCAGCCTCTACTTTCAATTTGGCATCGTTTTTAACTGAATTACTGCTAAAAATATCTATTCATTATGTAATCTGACAATCTGACTTACCATGCTATATTTACGCATTTACATAAATATTGATCTATTTGTAAAACACTGTGCATCTTCCGCCTAAAGTACTCAAATGTGGAGCGTATTTGGGAGGTACAAACGCTATTTGGCACTTTCGTTGGTTTTGCTGTCAGTCTATCAATTTTCTTTTCTTATAGCAGAGTTTCTGAACTAAATCACTCTGAGCACCGGTAAAATATATTAGTGTTATTGCCAACCAGCAATGATTATTTAATTTATATTGACGGCTTAAAAATGTGGAATGTGGAATTGCATAGGAACTATATTACGGCCATGTCTCTTTCTATAGAAAAAAATCTGGTGTGATACACGCACACAACTTTCTTTTACAGTGATCTTATAATTAGACAAAAATTTGATTTTAAATTTTTAAGCATTGGTCAAAAAATTTCAAAAATTACAAATTTTACAAAAACGGTACAAAATAGGGTGTTAGTTCAAGTCAAATTTTCTCTAGAATTTTAAGCTGAATTCAAAAATGCAATAATATACCGGGTGTTCTATTTAAAATAGGAGTTAATAAAAAAATAGAAAAAAACTGGTGTGATACACTCACACAACTTCCTTTTACAGTGATCTTATAATTAGTCAAAAATTTTAACCATTTGTTAAAAATTTTCAAAAATTACAAGTTCTACAAAAACGGTACAAAATCGAGTGTTAGTTGAAGAGACAAATTTTCTCTAGAATTTTAAGGTGAATTCAAAAATGTAATAATATACCGGGTGTTTTATTTAAAATAGGAGTTAATAAAAAAAATAGAAAAAAAAACAAAAGAAACCCACTTTAGAAGTATTCAACTGGAAAATCACCTATCTCACATCAATACACATTAAAAATGTAAGAAAAATGTAAAATTAAAAAAAAAACGTTAGAGCCGTTTTTGAAAAAATCGAAAAAAACTGAAAAATCACAAGAGTAAACACCTACTTCCGGTTATGCGATTTTCTTCTAAAGCTTGCTGTCTCATCTACATAGCACACAAAACTTATATATGAAGTTTCAATGCCATACCTCTTTTCGTTTTTGAGATATTCTGTTCACAGACACACACACAAACACACAGACACACACACCGACACACACACAGACAGACAGACAGACAGTCCAATGAAAAAAAATATGTTTTTTGGGATCAGGGGACTCTAAAACGTGAAGATCTGTTGAAAACTCAATTTCGAATTTTTGGGGTGAATCCAATACTTCCTTTATAGTAGTAAAAGGAAGTAAAAATCTGGAAACAGCACAGTACTTTGTTTAACTAAAATAACAGAACAAAAGTTGCTTCTTTGTAATTGGCACAATACTGCTGTAATGGTTTTGTCTACGATCGGTCCGAAAAATGTGGTCTGTAACAGTGGCAGGTCTTGGAGAATTTTGATGATAGAGCCAACAATCGAAAGCAAAATGCATTTTCCACTCCTTCACAGACACAGATTCCGATATCGCGTGATTTAAATATTTCGCGCGTGGACTGGCAAAATTTAGTATAGTGAAAATTTTACCAAAGTCTATAGGAAACTAAAATATGATGATCTGAATTAAATACATCTCTTTCATTTTTTGTTAAAATACATAATTCGGTAAAAAAAATTAAACCTCCATATATAGATTCATGCATCGTTGACGTATATTATTTCAAGATGTGAGACAATTTACCAGTAAATTATGAGTATAATAAAATGGTAACCGTAATTATTTTTCGAAAACCCCAACGTATAACGTCGCTTCTGTTAGAATTTTATTTACAGTTTTTCCATGCTTCCCGGACATTGCTTTTCTTCATTTCAATTCAATAAAGCCAGCGTACATGCGAAAATTGTAATCACAAGCTCTACACGCGCGAGTTATGGAAAGAGTGAGGTCAGACTGAGCTTGCTTGAGGGCTGATCGTACTTGAACGCGGTTTCAATTGAATGTTGAATAAAAAATCTTGAATGGCTGGTTTGTTATGGTAGAGCCATGACTTCTTGGCTTTTTATAGCGAGTGGCCACCATGATACTACGAAGTAGTTATAGTATCATGAGAGCCACTGCCTCGAACCTAAGTTCTTTCCAGACCTCTGCTAATAGCAGCGGTTTTTGCAAAATATTCGTTACACACTGCTGCTAATAGCAACGGTTTCAAAATATTTGAAGATCTTTTTTAAACACATATTAAATTGAGGCTTTTTATTAATATTAATTTATTATATTAATATTAACTTCCGATCGTAGACAAAAGTTTGTGAACACCCTCATTTAAAAATAGGGTTGCAGGCCTTACCTATTTGCAATTACATTTTTGCACTTCCGGGACTAAAGTTGATACTTTAGTCCCCGTAAACAGGGACTAAAGTAGCTCATTTAATCCCTAGAGACTAAAGTAGCTTATTTAATCCCTAGGGACTAAAGTAAAAATGATACCGTAACTATGGTAAATTTATGTACACACGAGGTTAGTAGGTTAGGTTTTGTTTGTCATTTGATACACACTGACACAAAACTTAACCTGCAAATCTCGAATTTGACATATACTAACAATACACTTCAGTACTGCCAACTGATTCAGGCTATCCGGGACCTGCTGCAATTCAGTTTTTAATAAATTGTAAGTGTCAGTTTCCAAATTGACAGATTCCAAATTTTGGAAATGTTTGATGATAATGTTCCCAAAAGTGCAAAAAATAGCGTATATACCTCGGGACTAAAGTGCCTAAATCCCTTGAGTGGTTGTTGCCCTCGGGCTTCACCCTCGAGGCAACAAACTCCACTCGCGGGATTAAATGGTGCACTTTAGTCCCTCATGATATAATATACTATTATTTTAATTTAGTCGCGGTCTGTAAATGGCTGACATTAAACCTTGGTATACAAATAATTATTGAATTTTCAAGAGCCGGCAAATATTTTTTGCGGACCAGCACAGTTTCGCGGTCCGACGATTGAAAAACATTACCTTAGGTTTAGAGTGTATTACCATGACGTCACATTTAGGAAAATTTCCATAAGACTAATTTAAAAACAGGCCAGCCCAAAGTTGACAACCGAGAGCATCCAGCTTCTGTTCAATTCAGTTGGCAGTAAGGACATGTCTTAAAAGATATAAATTGAGTATCACTAAAGCTATTCTGTGGAAATATGAGGTAAAGTTGGGCACACAGTTTGAAAATGCTTGCAGATAATAATTCCCACTTATTTGTATCATTTTTCTTTAAACAAATAAAAATAAATAATTTAAAATGATAATTTGTCTACACGAAGTAGTTTTAGTATGACAGTAAGAACTGGATAAAATTAAAAAGATAAAATTAAACTATCCTGTCAAATTATTTATTGATAACAATAAACTTCCTGGTAGTGAGGCAGCTATATCTGCAACAAGAGGTGAGATTGCTCATTTTATATTGTTCCATAGTTAGATAATGGCTGGACTTTGTCCTGAAGGCACCGAATTTGGAAGCACGTGCTTTGGAGAGGACGCCAGCCTAATTACAGAATAACGACAGCACTTAGCAGAAGCTGCTACTCTACCACTGATCAAAATGGTTATGTACCAATACTGAAAAATATGCAGTACGCGATGTGGTCAATGTATTGTTATGATACATAAAGAGCAGTTTTGGATGACTATAAATGTTAAAAATAGAATTTGGAAGATCAATACAATCAACTTTTAGTAAAGTTAAAAAAAATGGCTGTTTAAATGAAAGTCATTAATTTGAATTTGAACTTGAGTATTCTATAGTAGTTTTGAAAGTGATAAGGTAAATACAAGCTCATATTACAGATGACAAATATAATTTCTATTAAAATAATCTGATGAAGTAGGTAGAACTCAAATAAGTTTAATTTGTAGTTGGCATGCATAATTGTAACATATGATCTAAGGAGATTTTTTTATGATTATTAAAAAATAGCAACTTTTCGATTTTTAATAAAAACTTAGAAATTTTAACCTAACTTTTAATACGTAAGTTATTGAAATACATTTAAAAAGGGTTTTAACAAATTTACGAGGTGAAAATAAAATGAAATATTAAGAAGATTATTATAACAGTTACTGAAGAGAATTCGGAAGGATCTATAACTAGATACAAGCAAGCAGAAGAAGCAAGAAGAAAATAAGATTTGGATGGAATTGGTTTATTATAAATAAACGGCGCTGCGCGCGCTATTGCGCGGTCTATTCTATTCAATTTACCACCAGTTTTAGGCTTAGACCAAAGAAGGAAGCCCCCGGGGCTTCGCCCCTCTCCAAGGGGGCTTCGACCCTCTCCAAGGAGGCCCTCGGAAAACCGCCCCTCTCCAAGGGGGTTCACTGGGCTCCAGGGGTTTCGACCTTCTCTAAAGGGGCCACGGGGCTCCAGGGGTTCCGCCCCTCTCTAAGGGGGCCTTTGGTGTTTCGAGGACTCCGCCCCCCTCCAAAGGGGCCCTTGGGACTCCGCTTCTCTTCAAGGGGGCCCTCGGGACTCCGTTTCTCTTCAAGGGGGTCCTCGGGACTTCGCCCCTCTCCAAGGGGGCCCTTGGGACTCCGCCCCTCTCCAAGGGGGCGCTCGGGGCTTCGCCCTTCTCCAAGGGGGCCCTTGGCGCTTGGCACCTCTCCAAGGGGGCCCCCGGGACTTCGCCCTTCTCCAAGGGAGCCATCGGGTCTCCGCCCCTCTCCAAGGGGCCCTTGGGACTCCGCTTCTCTTCAAGGGGGCCTTCGGGACTTCGCCCCTCTCCAAGGGGGCGCTCGGGGCTTCGCCCTTCTCCAAGGGGGCCCTTGGGACTCCGCTTCTCTTCAAGGGGGCCTTCGGGACTTCGCCCCTCTCCAAGGGGGCCCTTGAGACTTCGCCCCTCTCCAAGGGGCCCTTGGGACTCCGCTTCTCTTCAAGGGGGCCTTCGGGACTTCGCCCCTCTCCAAGGGGGCCCTTGAGACTTCACCCTTCTCCAAGGGGCCCTTGGGACTCCGCTTCTCTTCAAGGGGGCCTTCGGGACTTCGCCCCTCTCCAAGGGGGCCCTTGAGACTTCGCCCCTCTCCAAGGGGCCCTTGGGACTCCGCTTCTCTTTAAGGGGGCCTTCGGGACTTTGCCCCTCTCCAAGGGGGCCCCGGGGTTTCGCCCCTCTCCAAGGGGGCTCACGGGGCTCCACCCCTCTCCAAGGGAGCCCCGGAGCTTCGTCCCTCTCCAAGGGGGCTCACGGGGCTTCGCCCCTCTCCAAGGGGGCCCTTAGCGCTCGGCACCTCTCCAAGGGGGCCCCCGGGACTTCGCCCTTCTCCAAGGGAGCCATCGGGGCTCCGCTCTTCTTCAAGGGGCCCTGGGGGCTCCGCCCCTCTCCAGGGGGACACTCGGGGCTTCGCCCCGGTCGCGAAATCGAGGCGACGGTGAAATGCATGTAAACGCAAATGGGGACATCGCGTCTGCAATTGTCGTGACACACACGTTTGGATCGTTCTCCTTTATTTATATGATAATACAATTGATAAGAAGTTACATTGGTTAAAAAGTTGTTAATTGCTGGATATGTTGGGGCAGTGCTGAAGACGTGTGGATCTATCAACGGAGGATAGCAGAGGAACGACTAGACTCAGGCGATTCTGTTGATTACTGACGACAGAGATTGCTAAAGTAGGTGCTAAGGAAGAATAATATTAATTAGGGATCATCTATGATAGTAGCAGACTTACCGTGAAGCCGTCAAAACGAGAGAAGCTCTGGAAGGTGACAGTAGCGTTGGTGAAGTAGAACGGGGCCATTCCTGCTAGCAGCCGGGGTTTTGACAAGTTGACAGCTGTTTGTCAGAAAGCAGTGCATCACAGCAGGACTAACATTAAACAATATAAAGTCATTATTAAAACAAAATTTCAATTAATAAGCAACTAGATAATCGAACCAACCCTGAAAAGAGTCTCAAGGCGCTATTGTTATTAATAAGAGAATATAATTCATGTATCACGTGAAGCTATTTCAACCAATGAGGTGCATGCAAATGCCTAGTTACACATTATCACAGCGGTAGTAATTTATTTTCGTAATTGTTTTTACGGGTGATCATAAATGGTTGTGATTTTTTTCTTAGGTTGGCACTGTTAATGTTGGTTACCCTGCTGTCAATTTTAAGTCCGTGTCAAATTCGACGTTATCAGGTTAGCTTTTGTGTCAGTTTGTGTCAAAACTGACGGAGAATCTAACCTGCTAACCTCGAATTTGACATAGACTTAAAATTGACAGCAGGGTAACCAACATTAACAGTGCCAACCTAAGAACAAAAAGTAAATATTTGATATTTTGCATTTCATTCAAAATATTCTCTTTCCAAATATAATTCGTGTAATGATTAATGATCGATAATTTTTTACTCGTTAAAACCGAAACAGAAAATTTAACTCGTGCTACGCACTCGTTAAATTTAGGTTCCGGTTTTAACTCGGAAAAAAAATCATCGATAATAATCATTCCACTTGTTATATTACAACTGAAAATAATATTGAATTTCAAACTAAATAATTCAATTTAGAAAAATAGTATAGCAATCACTACAGCATATTTAAGAAGCAGTTCTGTATGCCACAAATACTGCTGCGAAAAATATAGTCATCCATCATTAATGTTAACGACGTGCAGGAGAAACAAACCAAAACATCCAAAAGGAAAGATTCATGGCGCGTAGTCAATAACCAAAGTGCAGCACCGGCACGTCAAAGCTCAAGCAAGTGACAGAATTTCTAAGCATTTGCAGTTTCATATAACGTCGCCTGCAAGAAGTCGCCGAAAGAAAATAAATAAAATCTGCTTGTGCTAACTCCGGCACCGAAGTTTTTGCAGCAATTTTGCAGTAATACAGAGAAGCCAAACAGCGTTTATTACACGAAGCAGTTGACTGTGACAACTCCGTTTGTTTTCATTACAGAATTCCGAAATGCCGAATACAGACAGTTACAGTTAATTAACTTATTCCGCTAATAATATTTGCGCACCTCTATAAATTTAATTAGCCGCAATGTATTTATATTTGCCGCTTGTAGCCGGCGTTCGCAAAATGAATCTGTGATAGATGACATCGATTCGTCTCTATACTTTCTGGTTTGGAAAATTAAGCCTGGCAAACTCGAATTAGTTAAGGGAGAACAATGGACAATGTTGGACGAAATTGGCATGTAACAAGTTGAATCGACAAAAAGGGTTTTTAAGCGAGCTACAATTAAAATTGATTTCTGCTGCCAATTTCAATGATCATTGTTATAGAAAACCAAAATTTTAAGCAAAACGTTTAATTAATTTGTCATCTTGTTATGGAAAAACGTATGTAATTAGACGGAGAATGAATCGCCTATAAGTACAATTTGTCGTGTTTTAAACACCGGAAGCGGTGAAGACCTCGTTCAACCATTTCATTGCAATATGAATTTATTGTCGGTTTGGCAAATGCAGTAAAAATAACGTTGACAGCGATGATATGATGAGTTGCAATAAAACTTTTATTTTTTGCCACTTTGTTTTTCTGTAGCTAGCTGTATCATTAATAATCTTAATATTTCAAACATGAACTGGAATTTATTCAAATAATTTTTCGTATGAAGTTTATGAGATATTTCAAGAAGACTTAAGTAAGGTTAGAAAAGATCTCTGAGGTCTGATTCTGTGCCCCAAGTCGAATGTTGTGGTCCAGATAATAGTTATTGTACTTTTTTTCTATTTTTATAGAAGTTAGTAAACACCATAGGAACAGCTCTTAGAGTAAAAAATAATACATGGATGTGGGGGAAGAGGGGATGAAATGAAAATGTTACAAAAAAAAAGGTGACCGACTAATTTTTGCACTTCCCCATCACCTACAAGCCTGAAACACACTTTCCATGGGACGTAAGGTTAATGGATCACAGATGAATAGAATGAATTAGAAAAATTAGAAAATTAGAAAAACAGTAACTCTAACAGAAAAAATTGATAGGAAATTTACGAGATATAGTTCTTCAGGGCAAAACAGTTTGGCAGAAAATCGTAAAAATGTATTCAGGCTAGTTTACATACATGCTGGATATTCGACATGATTATTTTCTGAATGAATAAATAAAATTGTCTTGGTGAAGCACCTTTCATAATGATGTCAAAATTATTCAGAAGCGATTAAATTCTGACACATTTTTAACAGCAGGTAAATTTTTAAAATTGAGTTTCATCATTATTAAACCGACCAAAACCATGGTGATTAGGCATTACTATAGATATGAAAGAAATAATCGACAGCTAAGAAATGTAGCAAGTAGCAAGTAAAAAAGAGTCAGCTTAAAAACCAAGATCGAGTTACATAGCGAGAAGAACAGCAACAAAAAAGCGTAAAGAAGTTAGAAAAGCCAAATAACAATGGCACGTAGAGATGTGCAGCAATCGAAGCTGTATAAAATAAGTATGACATATTTGCAGTTGTGGGTAAAAAGCGTTACGCTTTAATGGTCCATTAATTGTACCGACCGTTTTATGCATTTTGGTCGCCGCTCTCCGAAAAGCTCAGCAGTTATTGCGTTCGCCGAACTCGTTTTGAATGGCGTGCAGCAACTCGAGATGGATTATCGATTGGTTACCATGCGTAGCTAGGACAATCATTATCCAATTATCTCTTCTGCAAGCGCCTTCGGCTTATCGCATGCGTTATACTTCGTCTTAAACTTTGCCTTAGTTTAGGGCTAGTTTATAGGGACTTACGAGGGCAATACTGTCTAGCTCGATTGCTCTACAGCGAATTTGTGTGTTTAATTAATCGAAGATATTTGGATCTTAATCATACATCGCATTTGATTGCGCATTTTTCTGGCGTCGCAATTTAAGTCTTGGAGCTGTAAGCTGAAAAGCCCACGTAGAGTCATTAAAGTATAAGCAGCTAGATTGTGCTACTAATTTAGTAACCAACTTTATAATCATTGATGCGCTTTCCGCTTTTTGTTGCATCTTTGTTGTGACCTCTGCTTTGCTTCTTCGGTTAGCAATTGTTGCTGAGAGTCCTTGCTGTACCACCACTTACACAGGTGGCTAATTATGAAGTCTACTGCTGTGTGTTTTGTCAACGCCGCCTCGCATTACTAGGAGTATCAAAACAGGAGCTTGTGTTCTGAATGTAAAAACGGATCTGCACATTAAGCGCCCCGAAAGATTGGAATCACCGGTTAGTGTTGCATTACCTCAAAGTTTGTCAGTAATTACTGCCATTGGAACATTCTAAATGTCTACGTACGTAATAGCATATTATCATTGTCGCCCACCTGCTATGTTCGACCTGGGGCATCATTGTATATTTATAATGACCGGCTAATTCAATCTCCCTAGAGATCTCTTACCTATTTAAATATTTAACTTTGTTATATTATTGCTAAACTCCTATAATTAGTGGCAGCAGTAGAGTTGGTTGTATATGTAACTTTCGTTTTTAGTAGGGGTTGCATTAGTAATTTATAGAAAAGCACAAATTAACCGATGTAACATTTATTATCATACTTATTGTCAATTAATACAACCCTGCTTATGCTTACTATGGTTTTGTGCACGATACACTTATACGTATAAGTGTATCGTGGTTTTGTGTATGGCTCATGCAAGTAATTGAGGTGTCGAACCGTTTCGAAGTTTGTTTCAGGTCGTAGCCAATTGGCTACGCATAGTATTTTAGTGAGTTGAAGAGTTCTCGTAAGTTAATGAACATATCTGTTTTAAAAATAGTATATTACTTTACAAGTTAAATAAATAGGATTTACACTACCGAGCATTGTTGGTGAGGTAGAGTAAATCATTACTTCCTGTGTAAAGTATATTATTTTTCACTATCGACACATTATATTATCTATTTTCATGATTTTGTTCCAAAAATTTATTAGAGAAATTTCATCAGTGGTCTTTGCATTGGTACTATAGTAACGGTTTGTCATTTGTAGAAAAACATCGACAATATCAATTGTCATTATTATTGTCTTTAACATTGCTATTAAAAATAATGAAAATGGTGATAATTAGTGGTGGAGTTGATGATGTTGATATCAATAAGGCGGCGCAAGTTGCATCCTTGCAGTTATATCCAGAAAAATCCAAAGTTCGTTACGAAGCAATGTACAAAGCATTTAAACAGTGGTGCGAGGAGAAGAAAATTAGATCGATTGAAGGAAACTTGCTTCTGGCATATTTTCTGGAACTTTCTCAAAAGATTAAATCCTCTTCAAGCTTGTAGTGTGAGTACTCAATGTTACGAACAACAATTTCAATAAATGCCAATAAAGACATTTCGAAGTATTTGAGACTACACGCATTCTTAATGTGGAAAAACGATGGTTATCACCCAAAAAAATCGAATGTGTTTACACTGGAAAAGATTAACCACTTTTTAACTGATGCCCCAGATGAAATTTATTTATTAACCAAGGTACGTCAGCAGCTGTCAAATTTATGAAAATCTATAACTAATATTTCTGTAATTTTTTTAGGTAGTTATGATACTAGGTGTTGCCGGTGCATGTCGGGCAGACGAATTCTTTAATCTCTTGAACGAAGACTTAGAAGGGAAGCCCAACTTTGTCTTGGCACGAAAAACTAAAAACAAAGTTTCTAGATCATTTATCATTACTAACAGCACTGAAATTGTTGGTTTTTTAGCCATATTTAAAAAATATATTGCAGTTAAAAAGAAGAATGCAAATGTTACAAAACAGTACAGTAATTCTTGTATTAAGTGCGCGAAGTAAGTGTTTTTGTGCGTGAATTTACAAAAACACTTCGCGCACGTAATACAAACAATATTTTTTCTACAACTGTCAAACAATAATATAAATATTATTTCGCGGAGTAGTGCGCGAAAATTTTTGGCGGTCTAGTGCGCGAAATGCATTTTTTTACGTCGTCAATGGTAACGTAAATAAATATCCCATTTTTTTAACACGTTATAGAATGGAAAACCTTGCGCATTGATAACGATGCGCGAAAGTCCCCTTTTTTGACGGTTATCGAAAATAGCTATTTATGCAACAAGTGCTAAAAGTTGATGTTTAGGCACGAGACATGAAAATTATGAAACGAAGCCGAAGGTTTGAACTTTTCACTAGTCTACAAAAGCATTCCCACAGAAGAGATTATCAATTCGGTAGAATCTCCTGTGAGAAGGCTTCCTCAAGATGTTGTCGATCTTATCCACTTCAAAACCAGGTATGTATTTACGATCATCTGAACCTCCTAAAAGTAACATTACAAAAGGCGAAAGGAATGCTCTTAACACTTTACGTTCCAATTCCGACATCTCAGTTTTCTTCGCTAATAAAGTTAATGCTACGGTGGTTATGGATCGAACAGAGAACACCACTAAGGTTAAGTCTTTACTCCAAGATTTTTCTTCTGCCCCACTTTCTTGTTCTTCAGATCGTCTCCTCGCTCTTCAATGCGTCCTCGGCTTTATGGCCTTCCCAAAATTAATAAACAAGACATTCCCCACAAATCCACTATTTTCAGAAAGTTTACTGGTAAGTTTCCATCGTGTGTTCGTAATTCAGACAATTTCGTTGAACTTATACCCAATATAAGCGTTGAACCTGAGGATTTACTTGTGAGTTTCGATGTCACTTCTCTTTTTATTAAAGTTCCTATTCCCGATTCCATAGTCATAATCCAACACTTGCTATCAGAACATGGGAAAACGTCTTGCAGTCTATCTGCTATTATAGAAAAATGCCTTTGTTCCACCTATTTTTTATTTCAAGGCCATTTCTTTCGAAACCGTAGCTCTCGAATCTGAAACCCAAGGTTTGGTTTCGATACGTTGACGATACCTTTACTATTTGGCTACATGGTAAAGACACTTTACCCGTCTTCTTAAAGCATCTCAATAGTCTTTCTCCCCTATACCCACCAAGTCACATAGGAAATCGCGTAGGAAATTTTCTTCTAAAACATAACATTAAAATAGTTTTCAAACCCCCGAGCAAAATCTCACGGATTCTTTCTTCACCTAAAAATAAATTAAACACTATGTCATCTAAACATGTTTATAGAGTTCCTTGCTCTTGTAATGTTATGTACATTCATGATACAGAACTTTCAGTAAAATCTCGCATCTCTGAACACCAGCGCTGTCTGAAGTCGGGTCTCGTTTCATCATCAGCCATCGCCGAACACCAACGGGATACCGGCCATATGATCCTTTCTGATGAAATTTCCTTTATCTGCAAATCCCCGTTCTTCTTTAGCAGAAAGATTCGCGAATCCATTGAGATTTACAATCACTCTAATCATCTCACCCCTTCCTCCTATGTGGAAAGTGCTCATTTTTAAGCTCTGACCTCCGTCACCCAACCGTGACGACACTTGCCTATAAATTCTCGCCTTTTTCCTTTCGATCGTTAGAGTAGTTTCGCCTCTGACGTGGTTTACACGTTGCATTACTGTACTCTTCTATCCCTTCCCTTGCAAAAGAATTTCGCCTCTGGCGTGGTTTACACGTTGAATTACCTTTCTCTTTTGCTTTTCCTCTTGATACAGCCTCTTACGAAAGTGGGCGAAAAGTTGAGTTCTTCGACTTCAATAATGACACATCCAATCCCGGAAGTTGTTTGTTATATAGTGTTTGTTAATAAACATCACAATGATTCTTAAATATGTTAAATACTGTCAGGTATAGGGATATTAATCTGTCTATGAATTATATTTTTATTTCATCAAATTAAAATTGCCCTATTTATGTTATTTGTACTAACTCCTGAAAAATCAGTGATGGATTTCTTTATCTAGATTGCTTATTTCTGAAATTTGATGTTCTAAGTTTAAATATCATTCCCATAAGTCAAAATAACTTATGTTAAGTATATGTCAAACAAATTTGAAATTTAAATGACAAATACCAGATTGTTTTACTAGTACACAACAATATTAAAAACAGTAAGCAATTCTTTAATAACTAATTCACCTTTTTAGTCTTTATTTCCTTTTTTAGTAATTCTATTAATACTCAAAATCACCCACTATTCACTTGGTTTCAACAATGTTCTGGATGTCAACCAACCTGTTCCTCTTCGCCTACTGATCCAACCTCTCAAGCACCTTCCCCACTGACAGACACGAAGTCCCAACTGTCCAGAATCAACAACTCAAACCTTCCCCACAGTATGCAACCAAACAGACTGAATCTGCAGCTACCTACTTCCAATAATGCATCTGCCAACTTCCTGGAACGTGCCTCCTTAACTAATGGTCCTCCTCTGGAACTCTCCCTTAGCACCAAACAGCACGACGCAATCAAATTCGATTAATATATGATGTCAAATGTAATTCTCCAATAAACTTGATTTAGTATTTTAGTCCAGTTATTCACATTTGTAGATTAATCCTGCTTGCCATTAGTTTTTTACCACATACTTGTAATCTTCCTTAGTTTTATGCCTTTAATTATTCTTCTCGGTTTAAATTTCCTTTTTAGCGTCACCATACCAATTTAGTGTATTACCCTTTTTATCATCCAAACATTTCTCAATAAAATTACGGTTTATTTTAATATTTTAATTACACCAAATTATTTCAGATACATTTTTCAAAATTTGTTATTTCTAATAATCGAAACAAAGTGCCTAACGATATCATTTTTTACTTTTTACACTCTATCTCATAATATTTGATTTATACCTAATTTATTACAAGTAAGTATTTGTCATTCCCTTCAAACCTTAATTTTTAAAATATTATATTATTTTTGGACCCATCTGTTTTTCAAACTACCATACGCCACTCAATTACAAATTCTCTTTTACTTTCTACTTACATCATAATTATTCACATTCCCAATTCATATTTGAATAGATCTTGATTATTTTCAACCATTGTACTCCCTTAATCCTTTCTAAAATTTATTTTAATAACCCTGTGTATATCATTACAATATATCAAATAAAAAAAGTATAACATTATCGACCGTAGGCTAACTTGATTTAATTTGGATTTATTAAGTTGTGCTATGCATATAAACTTTGTGGGTTCCGGGATATTGTACCACATCGTTTTTAACGCTGGCCTAAAATATCGATTTTATATCGCATCAGAATATTACACGACTGCGAGGTTCCCCCATGGAAGCATTCGACCGCTGTCGGCTCACTCCTATTGCACCTCCACATGTATCTTGTGATAATCTCTCGCTGACCTAACAATAACGCCATCTGATGAGCGAGCTACTGGATACCGCCTTTTCCCTCCATGGCTTGAGATATCGTAACAAAATTTTCCTTTCCGATATATTATAATGTATTTGAGTGACTTGCATGCTGTATAAATTCTGTGTTTTGTGTCGCCAAATTACCGTCCTTTCTGAAATACTTGCATTCGGATATTTCGGTTTATGTTCGAACCTTGTGACATCTGACTTACTTACCACTCTTGACGTGCCCTTATTCTGAAGCAGCAAATAAACCCATTTCAAATACCTCAAACAGCCCTTGTTTCGACTGAAAGCTAGCTGGAGCAATTTATTGCTGGGTGGTTTTTAAAATATCGTTTTCGACTATAATAAGCTGCCAGTCACTGCTTTCGCAGAGATGAGGTAGCTTTTCCTTCAATGCATTTCCCAATCTTTGAAAGCGTACTCGTAGTGAACAACTTCGTGGTCAAAAACAGTGAATATTATAGTGGCATTGCTCCGACCTTAATGTGCTTTCTTTGGCCTTTCTTCTTCTAGCAATTTCCACTAATAAGGCCTGGATTTTATCTCGGGATCAAATTCGCAGACTCATGATTCATCACCTTGTTAGCTATATTTATCTATAAATTCCTTTACCTACCTTTAGGTCATCGCTATATCTCTTAGTTAACAATCGATCACTATAAAAGTATATTTGAGGCCCGTCTCTAGCATCAGTGAAGACGTCGCGGATTCTAGTTTATGATGTTATAAATGGCGCCAACAAGTTAAACTCAAATATACTGATATAAGCCAAGAAACTTGTAACTTCACTTTCTATCAACTAATAACAATACGATTATTGAACTCCCTATCAAAATGAAAGAAAGCAATACGTGTAGCTGGTTTTATTACTACTCGAACATTACTACCATCGATCAGACAATTAGCATCTTTACTATTACTACCTCACGCAGGGTACCCCAAATAGTTTAACTTAAACCGCTCGTAAGTCTAATGGTTACACAGTTTTTATATGCAAAAATATCATCAGATTCTAGCTACAACACTTATCTTTGTGCCGATATACTCGCAGACATTTAATACGTCCCGTTACTCCTATCACATGTCAGCTTGACAGGTTCCAACCTCGGCTGTCATTCGCTATACCTCGACCCCCAATATTGCGGTAGATTAGCTTTCCAAGATTTTCCCCCTAATAGTTGTTGCTATAAATCGAATTTCCAGGTAACAAAAGGCAAATTCCACATTAAACTACATACCCTGTTCACAGGCAATAAACTTCGCAATCGTTGTATTCGTGTTTCCCAGATCGCTTCACAGCTTGAATATAAATATTCATTGGAAAAATGACATCTGCTTAATGATCTCCCTTACAGGAACGGCTGGCCAGTAACCCAATTCTTTACTATCACCAAACCATAATAAATGGCGAGATTGTCATTTACACCCCACGAAAACTCTTGCCTTTTTTAAAAGCTGATATACAAATTTTCTCTCAAACAAAACCAACCTTGTTTTTTATATCTCCTCTAGCAACGAACAAAGCCAATCTGATATTAATTTTTATCGCGTCACTCTCACTAGATTCCTCATTCAACACTAGTATTAATATCAAATGCTTTTGACACGTAACAACCTTCACACGAATGTCTAAGTGTTTTGAAAATATTGATGCAAATTCGCTGTTCCAACATGCTTGCCCATCGTGAAGAATTCTGAAATGCGACGAACAGATATTCAGTATCTTACGCCTCTGAGTCTCACAGTCAATGTGACTTGGAAAATATCTGCTTTAAGGTCCTCTGGTCCTCTCTATTAAGCCCTCAAATATCGAAACCAATTAGGAAGATATTGTTATTGGTCGGACACTTGCCGTACAAACCTCGTATGATATAATGTTTGGTTTGGTCCAACTATGTCTGAAATTCGTTTCTGCATAATGTAATTCAAATATGTAATTGTGCACCAAAACTAGTTGATTCTTATATGCTGCCTCGTTAAATGTTAACTATCCGTCAACCTTGAATGAATACATAATTTTGGTGCGCTATAAAGATACCGTCTCAATGAAAAATGCGACAGATGTTTTCGACTTAAAGAAAGTGGAACATAGATTTGTTGTCTAAACATGGGCGCTCGAACGGTCCCGAATCCAATTAACTGCTGGCGGATGGTGGATGCACTGCGCAGCTCAATTGAGCTTGAGATTCTTGGATAACACTTGCGGACGCGATCGGAAATTTTCATTAATGAAATGTACTCCTATTTCGGACATTTCCTGAATATCAAACTCGCATCCAGCACATACTTTCCGGAAATCCGATGTGATGGCTTTTGTATGTGATGGCCCATTTTCTGGGGCGAGAATTTGCAAGATAACGAGACGACAGGGTTAAGGATAAGCTGCGAGAATAATTAATTCTTGAGGACTCGAATCGGAGACACAGCCAAGAACGTCCCATCGACCATGTTCGGTGCAAATACGTTCGGGTTTCTTTGTAGGTGCATTTATTAAATGAAATGTCAGTCTCCCGAAATTTTACATGAATTTTTCATTTTGACGTGGAAATAAAAATGCAGCTTCGCATGCTACAACTCGATGAAGCTGTCAGTTTTGACAAACAGCCAGTGATTACCTTTCCATGTCGTTATTTTAAAGCTAAAGGTTTTCGAATCACCTAAATTATTATAATTTTGCTGTTCTAATGCCATAGTGGAAATTACGTAGAAAAACAAGCGCCCAAATCCCTAAACCTTTAATGAAAGAATAATATTTAATGTAGAGTATAAATATATTATTTTTGTCTGCAAATCGAATATTATTTAAGTTTCGATAAAACAACACGTATAATCCTTTTTTTATTACTAATTGCTAAAGAAAAACAAATATCAAAGGAAACATTTCACATTAGCTATTTGTGTAGGTTTTGTGAACAAGTAAAATACTCGTGAACAGATTTTGAATCATTGAGATTTAAAACTACCCCCGGCCTAATCTAACTCGTTTCGAGTCGAGAAATTTACAACATATTATATCAGTGATTGGTTTAATCGAAAACCCATAATCATACGAATAGAAATAAAATGATAGCATATTTTCAAACTACTCAAAGAATATAAAAATAAATATTACAACAGAGGTTTATAAAATTTCTCCTACCGCATTCGTGTGATAGAATCATAGTTTTTTTAACATTTTCAAACAGTAAGCGACTTATGTCACAGTTGACACTACATTTAAATTTTCAAGGTTTGACTTCTTGTTGAAAGCTACTAAGTTATTGTATATTATAGTTATTTATTTCTTTTGCCGTTCTCTTTATTTGTTTGTATTTCGTGTTACTAATTTTGTTGCGTTATTTGATATTCATTTTTATTTCTTGTTTTTATTAAAATTTATTTCCACTATTTTAGAGAGGTATGCAATTCCTAATTCCAGAGACTTGTGATAAACTTGTTAGAATATTAGTCAACAGATGCAAACTTGACTTGCCAGAAGTGCAACGAGCTACCAAAACTGAATACTATGAGGTATGTTTATAGTGCAATAATATGTTTAACAAGTATCTAACATAGCATTTGAGTCTAAAAAGTTGCGTCTGCATTGAAGATAAGTAGAAAAACAGTCCATAACATTGAAAGCCGAATTTCCATAGCAGGTACTCTGAATAAGAAGATGAAGTTGTCAAAAAATAAAGTGGTCTCTAATTCATCAATACAACTTGAAATAAAAAAATACAGTTTACAAAATTTATGAGGCAGGAGAACATATCACTTTAAGTTCCTTACAAGAATAAATTAAATGAACCGCAGTGATAAATATTAACATTTCAAATTTCTGGAGATGTTGATAAGTTTAGGTTTCAAGTATAAAAAAGAAAATACCAGAAGACCTATTAGCAAACAACCACATGTTGCCGCTCTACGAACTGATTTTTTGAAAAAATATGGGAAGCTCAAAATCAAGAATATACCAGAGCACGTTTATATTTCGACGAAACGTGGATCTTTTAGAAAGGTGGTTTAAAAAGGTGTTAGCAAGATGGGAACATTAGATATGCGGCGAGAGAGAAAAGCCATGAAGAAAAACAATACTCGTACTTGATTCTGCACGCAGGAAGAAAAGGTGGATTTATCAAAGGAGCTGGGTTAATTTTGTCTTCGACTTCAAAACCTGTTAAGACTCCCGATTTTCGTTAGAACAGATCTACATTTCCGCATTCTGCTCCGTGTATCGCAGCAAAATTTAAGCCATTGGGCACATCGCCCTATTCGTCTAGCTGCTAAATTTACTTGCAGGTCAGGTACCGACATCTGTGGCATAAAGTGCACTAAAGGACGTTTGCTTCCAGCACAGAGGCAAACGCTGTAATTAATTGTCACAATACATAAATCCCGCTAAGTGACTTGACAAATCGCTTGCAGATGGAATTTGCGTTTAGTCTTCAATTCAAAGCGTTCGGGACCCGTCACTGCTCGTAGAATATCAGATTACCGCTTGGCCGATAAAATTCCGGCCCGGGGAAGTCCCGTGTTTCGCTGCGCTTGTATGTGGCTGATGCAATTCAGAACCCCGAACAATAGCTTCTGTATGCACATGAGAGAGATGCCCAATGATGGACATTTTCCATACGCTGAATGCACCAAAAGTACGCTACGTATGAGCGTCGTTTTCGACAGTTCCAGTTACGCTTTCTGACCGCACGTTTGTGCAAGTAACGTCTAGAACAAAGAACTACCCTTGTTGTTCTTTGGGGAGCGTAGTACCTTTTCGGGTTTGTGTGCAATTTCAAATTCTAACCGTCCCCAACCTTTAGAGTGCCGCCTAGTACGTTTAACGCTAATGCTAGCGGATTTATAACGGGAAAGGACGTGAAGCTTGTATACTGGGTGGGTCGTTGTTGTCTGCCGTTTAGCCCAACCCTAGTTCTTCTACGAAGGATTCTATTGCCGCAAGTCCTCGATTTAGTTGGTCGGCCGCCCTTGTCAACCCCTGTCGACCCTTATTTCATCTCTTGGTAGTTATCGCTGTCTCAGGACACCTTTGTTCGAGAGCATCTTCTACGGCATCGCAGAGCACCCAAGGCGAGTCTCCCTGCATTGCAGATTCAACAATCCATTTGCTTGGTGCTTTCACTGACGAATTAAGGTATTGTGAAACTAGCTATAAGCAGTGTGACGCGCGAATTACAGTGGTGTACGTAATTTTGGAACATTCACCGCTTAATGCATGTCATTTTGGTCGTGTGTTAGTTGCACAGGGCAATATTGTGTTAAATTTACGAAGCCTTAGTTACCGGCTAAATGGAAGCCTAGCTCCGGGAAACATTGTCAGCCATCTCGGTCCGTTAAGTAAAGTAGTTCCGGGACCTAGGCGGCCATAGTTGTGACGCACGTTTTGTCATTGTGGCAT
Source organism: Agriotes lineatus (assembly GCA_940337035.1). Classification (NCBI taxonomy): domain Eukaryota; kingdom Metazoa; phylum Arthropoda; class Insecta; order Coleoptera; family Elateridae; genus Agriotes; species Agriotes lineatus. The sequence goes on along the minus strand of CALNHX010009125.1, from coordinate 3,904 downwards.
TTGGCCACCCCCTTGTAATGTTGTAATACTGTTGACTAACCCCGATTTTATTTGATGTGTGTATACATATTGCGACAATAGATCACCTATTCTTCATTTATGCATTGCATTTTATTTGTATGTGTATTTATTTAGCTGACAGGAACTAAGATTCCTGTCGTGTTGTGTGTACCCCTACAGGGCCCAAGCAACTGAGTAGAGGACACCACAAAGGTAGGTGTAAATATCAGTGCCGTGGGACGCCTCCTGGGGTGCGACGCGACTCGGCAGCGATTGGTTTTCGGCTTTTGGCCAGTCGTTAGCTAATATCAGCTTTTCTATCTGCAAACGCCGTGGCGCCCTTCAAATTATCTTTGTATCTTTACCATCAAGCACTCCGTTTGTGGTATCTCGCCCTAAACTGTGCCCTAGAGTGTGAACCCCTTCCAAACCGAGTTTTCCAGCCGAGGTATTAGGGCTGGAGGGTGCACGCCGGGCGAACGCTACTGTGAACAGTCGTTAAGGGTCCTAATAAGCAATTAATAGTTACTGTAACAAACCTGCGGACTATTATGACAACATGAACAATGAAATGTGTAAGAAGTTGGTGGAAGAGCGTCTTAACCAAATTTTAAAAACCTTCACTCATCATAATGGACAACTGAGAGAGCGGAACCAGGAACTTACGCACACAGCATTCTCTGGCTGAATGTGCCTTGCACCTTGTGAACTCGAGCAAGGATTCACGCGATGGCCATGCTCTTTGGTGGCTTGTGTTGTTTGAGTGCCTTGTGTGATGATGCAAGCTGCAAGGTCTTGCGAATCGTTAGTCAATATAGGTGCACAAACAGCAACAAGGCCAAATCTGCCTACGTATACTAGTTCTCAAAGTACTCAAACTACACGAGCCACCAAAGAGCGTGGCGATCACGTAGATTCTTTCTCGAGTACACAAGGTGCAAGGCACATTCAGCCAGAGAATGCTGGATGTTTATCCACAAAGACTACGCGGTCTAAGCCGAAATTCTATGTTAACAAGAATAATTCGAGTAACCGCGTAAACCTCAAACAATATACAATATTAAGCAGCAAGAAGAACGAAATGGTGACATGGCTTGAAGAAATAGTGTTGAATATGAAAAAAACACAAAATGAGCTTTATAAACTTATAGTAGACAATATCCATAAATAGAAAAAATACGTAATTGACGAACTACTTGAAAATTATGTAGTCTAGTCAATATGTCATTTTTGCTTGAAAGTGAAGAGAAGTTTGAAATTTCTTTTTTGGGGTATTGGTGAGGTCCTTCAATTTGTCGACCAAAATTTCCTATGTGCTATTTCCGCTATTTTGATAAATGAGTGCGTTTGATTTTTTTGCGATAAATCGGTTCCCGTTCACACTACATGAAAATAATGTCGACATCTTTTTTAGAATTTCGAATGTTCTACAATTTATGTTCTATTACTTTTTCGCATACGAGCGATATTTGTCGAGATATCGAACGATTTCTACTTATCGAAAAAGTACCCATTATCAAACTTGTAGAGGTTAAAAATAGCTTCAATTTGACCTATTATAAATTGATATGCAACTAAAGTTACGAGTTTTATATTAACTAATTTTTGGCTAAATGCGACGAAAAACGAGATACAAGCAAAGAAACTCAAAAAAATCTCGACCTCTTCATGGTTGCCTTTCGCTTTTGATATCCCGACAACTATCACTCATACGCGGAAAAGTAATAGAACATATATATTATACGGCACAAAAAATGTTGAAAACTTTATTTCCATGTAGTATTAATGCAAACCGAATTATCGCAAAAAATAAAAGACACCCGTTTTCTAAGATGGCGGAATTAGCACGTAAAAAATCTTGGTCGACAACGTGACGTTAAGTCCTCCTCAATATCCCAAAAAAGAAATTTCGAATTCGGTTCACTTTCAAAGAAAGGTCTATCTTTTGTAGTGACTGGATTAATGGGGATAAGGTGTTACGCTTACCACCAACCACCATACTATTGTGAGTTTAAAGCAAACGAATTGGTATGGTCAACGTGTAAAAAATATTAGGGCAGTCATATTGTCAGAGGTGGTTTTAAAAAGGAAATGGTTTAGCAATTTGGGATGCAGCTTTACAAAGTGTGGACAACAATTTATGGATCCAATGTTTTCTATACTGAAACATTGATAACAGAGTGTTAAGAAGAGTAAAAAGTTACAAAAACTAAAAGCATTGTACAACCAATAATTGTAAATTTAAACGAATCAGAAGAATCTAGTAGCAGTTTTTATGAAGATAGCGATGATTTTCTGTCTTAGGTATTGTAACGCATCCCGTCTCAATAGCGCGTTCTAGCCATTTGCTTCTTCTTTCGGACCACCTTATATTTAAATAATGTATCAAAGGAATTCAAGTTTATCGCATAAAACGCCTGACGTTAGAGATAAGGCTCCTGCAAGGCTTTTCTGGTCGAAGCACGCTCGCTTGGCTTTTCCTACGTATGCTCACTAGCAAACAGTCGAGGTTCTCGATTATTGATTTTTTAGGAAGCGTCTAAGCGGGATCTGAGATTTAAGGAGCAGGCCAAAACCGCCCTTGTTTAAACAAACGAAAACAGCTGGCGGCGTTGTTTTCTTCACGAACGGCTGTAACCAGCTTTGGTAAGAATGTCTCTTCTATTCTAGTTATATCGATCTATATATATATATATATATATATATAATGCAAGCTGTTCGTGTTGTTTGTGATATGAGCGACGAAATGGAAGTAAAAATAGGTGTTCCTCAAGCTACTGTTTTGGGTCCAATCTTATTCTTGGTATATACAGATGGGGCCACAATTATATATAACAGCAATGAGATAACATGAACCAGAAAATAACTCGTATTGCTTGAGTAAGAAAGAGATAAACATAGTAGCAAATATTCGAGAAGGCTTGACGCTTAATTTAATTATGACATTTGTCAACTAAAGATTCCTACTAAAATAATTTTTTCGTATGGCCATCTCTTTCTTACTCAAGCATTCTATTTTGTTATTCATGTTATCTCATTGCTGTTATATACAAGGAATTTATTTTAATAGTTAACATATGCGTTTCGTTTCTATGCCACCATTTAATCATACAGGTCATTTCCATAGGTACAAATGAGACCAATAGATTAAAGCGTGTATTTTACGAGTTAACATAGGAATTATTACTTGTCAAAAAGACAATTAAAAGTGATCCTAATGTATACCACTCAAGAAAAGATACAACTTGTGAGTTGTTCTTAGGTATCTACCTTTAGTTGCATACCTACATTCCGGTAACAAAATTAAAGCTTCTTATTACCAAGTACCTAATTCAAGTTCGTATGTTAACTCGTAAAATAAACGCTCTAATCTATTGATGTCCTTGGTAACTATGGAAGTGACCTGTATGATTAAATGTTGGCATAGAAACCAAACTGCTATGTTAACCAGTAAAATAAATTCACTGTATAACTATGGCCCCATCCGTATAAAGGAAAGTCACAACCCTGACTAATCAACGCAGAGCCGAATCCACTGGTACTAGAAACTTGAAATTTGGGTGAAAGGTTCAATTTGTTACGTAAGGTAGTGCTAAGTTAAGTCGGTTTTACGGCAGAACCGGCTTCATAAATTAACGAGGTCGAAAATAATCTAACAAGTAATTCACTTCTCTAGGAAAGTAAGTACATTGTCATGGAAACTGTAACAATTTTTGTAAACGTTTCCTACATCCCTCAAATCAGACAGTGTAAGGATCACTTGCGAAGAAGGTAGTGAAAAAAAAACATTCATTCGCGCTTGCAAAAGCTTGCAGTTGAACGCAACCTTATCACGCTGACCCGCAGACATTTTACTTGAAAGTCTGCTCCGTACCCTTGAAAACGGCACGCATTCGATTACATC
>CALNHX010009124.1:0-53143 GCA_940337035.1 Agriotes lineatus | reverse complement strand
ATGGCAATCTATAACCCCCAATCCAGCTAAGGATCACTGGATCAGTGGTTATAGACCTCCATCTTTTGGCAAAAAATCTTAATCTACCTGCCAGTGGCAATGTGCTTACTTCTAGTAGTGCCGTTGCTTGGTTGGTGGTTGGTAGGCGTTTGTCTTCCTGGGCTTGCGGTACTGGTGCTGCAGATGTCCGCCCAGATGTGAGACCCTGGGAACGCGCCTGGACGGACCCTTCCAGTTTAAATTCTTTTTATTGTTGCCAACTGCCCCACCAACAGAACGAGGATTGGTCTGTATTCCTGATCCTGATGGCTTTAACTCTTTGCTTGACCGCTCCATTGCCTTTGCAGTTTTTAGCCTCTCCATGAAGTCTTCCCCAAATAGCCACTTATCAATTGGAGCCGTTTGGGCCACCTCCTTAACGTTCTTATTTAGATAATTAGAAACGATGGATCTCCGAGCCTCCGAGTCGGAATGGTGTACATCGCATAAGAGGCGACCAGCATCGCTCAGTAGTTCTAACAGCTGTGTCCTTCCTCCCCCTCCACCTTTCTCTTCGTTAATAAGCACTGTCATTGCCTTGCCTATGGCTGACAGACTGGCTCCTACCTGCTGCTGTTTATTCTGCAGCCTGGCATCTCTCTTAATGGAAGGTTCTGTCAGAATCTTTACAATTTCATCATTCAGCTTAGGTCCCTCTAAAACCAGACAATTTTTTGCTGGAGGATACTTAGAGATTAGATGCCCTCTGTTCTCGTCTGCTAGACCTGTTAACAGTATTTTTTCCCAACGGGTAGCAATGTGCTGCTGAAATTCCTCTCCCAAAGGTTTTGCTTTTGGGCCATCATCTCCCAGAACTAATAACAAGGATTCTTCCAGAACGTCTCCCTTGTCATCCGAAATGCTGGCGTTCTGGTCGGATGGAGTTCTTGCCAGCTGATTTTGATCTCCCTCTCGCTCGGAAACCTCGACTGGGTCTAAGGGGGACAAACAAGCAATATGTTTATTGGTACACCACTAACTGTGAATTTATTAGCAGAGGACATAATGCCCGTTTGCATGCACCTGTGCTAGCTTGACCTCTCTTTCCAAGAGAATAGGCTTAAAGCTCTGAGGGCTTTTCAAGGCATTTCTCACATAAACCAAACCACGCAAAATAAAACATCAGGCTACAACCACCTGTGCTGTTCTTTCCTTACCAAGGAAATACAGACTACAACCACTTGTGCTATTCTTTCCTTACTAAGGAAATACAATTAACTAAGGTTAGAATCGAGCGTACATACTTCCGAACCAACTCTGTTAACTGAATTGGATGGCCTCTAAAGGGTACTACCCTTTAAATCTCCACCTGTTGTCTGCTTAAAATTAGCAGCTGTACTTTCCAAGTACGGTGTATTACGTTCTTGCGTTCTACACGTGGTTAAAAATTTGAGGTTATGTCAAGGTCGGCGCTCGCCGAACGCACCATGTGCTTTGACATCTTTGTTTCTTTAAGAACTAAACACAGAAACAACGCTAAATTTAATTTACCTGGTATAGGGGTCGATGTGCGTCCCATCTGTATCGGCGAAAAATCTCGTGATCTCCGCGAACGCTTGCGAACGCCGCATGGCGACCTCGACCTGCTGCGTTGCGATGACTTGCGACGCTCTCTGCGTCTTTTTAATTTTTTCTTTATTTTCTTGATCTGCCTGTATAGGTCCATATCATCAGACTCGGTTTGGCTTGAGTCTGACATTTCCTCAACGGACCCGCGTTTAACACAAAAGAAGACACTTGCGAACTGCCACGCACAAAGAAGAAGAATGAGTATCAGTCAGCATTGGATGACAGGAGGTGTTTTGATTTCCGGTTTTAAACTTGTGGCGGCGCCTAGCGGCAAAGAGGAGTACTACTACTGAGTGATCATTGAGGGTAAAGCAGAGTACTATAATCGGAATTTCATTCAAACGTATTTGACAAAATCTGGAAGGAAGGTGGATATGTTTCCGAAAAATATGCCTTCACAAAAATGGACTAAAGCATTTATTAAACGGCATTCAGATCAGTTGACTATGCGAATGAGCCAAAATATTAAATGTGCACGGGCTTCAGTTTCTGCTCAAACTATTTCAAATTTTTTTGACAACCTTCAACAATCTGCAGGATCTCCCTGCAACAAATATATATAATTACGATGAAACTAACTTATCAGATAATCCAGGAACTAAAAAAAGTGTATTTAGAAGAGGGGTGAAATACCCCGAGAGGGTGATGGACTCTACGAAAAGCTGTATATCCATTATGTTTTGCGGTTCCGCATCTGGCGACATGCTTCCAGCATATGTTGTGTACAAATCCGATCACCTATGGTCAACCTGGACAGAGAGAGGCCCACCAAAAACCAGATATAACCGTAGCAAGAGCGGCTGGTTTGATGCGTATACTTTTGCAGATTGGTTTGAAAGTACATTTATTCCACATATAAGAAAATTACCTGGAGATAAATTAATTCTTGGAGATAATTTAGCCAGTCATTTCAGTGAAACTGTCTTAAGATTAGCCGAAGAAAACAATATAAAATTTTGTTGCTTTCCACCCAATGCTACTCACCTAATTCAGCCATTGGACGTAGCATTTTTTGCACCTTTAAAAAAATGTTGGAGAGAAATTTTACAAGAATATAAGCAGCAGATGAAGAAACAATCCCAGTGCCTAACAAAAGATGCATTTCCAAAATTATTAACTAAGCTTTATAAAATACTATATAAAACGTGTGACCTTAAATCAGAAAATTTAGTGTCTGGATTTGAGAAATGTGGCATTTATCCTTTTAATCCTGTTAAAGTGTTAGAAAGACTCCCTGATTATAGTAAGAATCTGGAAGCAACGGATGTAGAGGCTAATGTGTCTTCTGCTGTAATCGACTTGTTAAGAGATCTCAGAGGATGTGATAAACAAAGGATAATAAGAAAAAAGAAAAAGATACAGGTAGAAGCAGGAAAAAGTATTTCTGTTGAAGATTTGAATGGAAGAGCTGTAAATCAAGATGAAAATCAACATTATGAAGAGACATTACAAAATGAAGGAAAAAATGATGAGAGTGATGACGAGTCGAAACTATCAGAACCTGGTGATGATGCTGAAGAAAATCAAGAAGAAAGTGATTACCATGACTATGAAATTACTCCAACTGTAGACAAATACTATGTCATTGAATTTAAAGTAAAAAACTATGAAAGACATTATGTTGGAAAAATTACAGAAGTAGTAGATGCCAATAATGTGAATGTAGCATTTTTAAGGGCATCGAAAAAGATTCCATGTAAGTTTGTTTGGCCACAGGTGTCTGATAATGGCATTATACCTACAAGTGAACTTAAAATAATTTTGTCAGATCCGCAACTTGACAGGCGTAGTGGCCTTTTGTTTATGCAACGAGAACTGAAATCTTTTCAAAAAACCATACAATAATTTTTTCTATGAAAATGTTTAGTTATTTAATGATCAGAGTATTTTTTTTTAATTTAGTTACCAGTACACCTAAATGTTTTTATGTTTATTTGTTTGATTGTGTTCCAAATAAAACATCAGAAAGTATTACGTCTTTTAATAAACTGTATATTTGTATCTTTTTTATTTATTTATTTAATTTGCACTCAGCCAATAGCCGTTAGGCCAATTATAGGCGTCGCTGTGCAGTTATGAGGACTTCCAACCCCACTAACGACTGTCATGATGTTGTATGACCGCCGGGACCAACTTTTTTCCGTGATAGCCGTACCACGAGGCGCCGAGAGATGCAGCCGTGGAACTCCCATCCAAGTTCTGACCAGAGGCAGCGTTGCTTAACTCTGCTGATCGAACGTGGACGCTTGTTTAAGCTACACCACTCGGGACCCAAAGGGATCACTTTGCTGTGAAGAGCGATGTTGCAGCGGTGGAAGCCGATATAAGGTGCGTTCGGATATATGTTACGGAGTTAGAACGTTAGGAGTACGGAGTTTTGTCACGTGACCACAGAGCTAAATGAGCGTGGTTAGTAATCTAGAACGCTTCAGAGTCATTTAGAGCAGTTTAAGGAATACCTAACCTAAAAGTTGTTTATCATGGATATTGAAATTGTACGTAGATCATTACCAGCAATAATAAGTTTTGCTAAAGATATCTTTTTTGATGAAGAAGACGAAAGTGATGATAGTGAAACAATGTTAGAGAAAGTTGAACTGTACGCCGAAAAAACAGTTCCTAATATGACAGATCCGCAATTTAAAATACATTTTCGAATGTATTCGGCAACGTTTGAAGACTTATTAAATAAAATGCAGGCTGTTGCAAATAAAAAAGTTACTCCAGGACAGCCTGAAGTTTTGATTGAAAAACAAGTCATGATCACAATTTGGTATTTAGCTAACCCTGAATGTTTTAGGTGAGTACTTAAACAGTAAATTAGATGATACATTATCTGGTTATTATAGTATAGATATAAATGCTGTCATTTAGATCCGTAGCTGATCGATTTGGAATCAGCAAATCAACATGTTGGAATGCACTATATAAAACATGCAAGCTGTTGCTGAAAGTCAACAAAAAATTTAAAATTATTTGTTGGTCTTGTTCTAACAAAGGGGAAACAATTGCGAGGAATTTTCAGTTGAAACATAATTTGCCAGGTAAATAATATTAATTTGTTTAACCACTACAGCATCACTAAACTTTTATTATTTTAGGTGTCATTGGAGCAATTGATGGCAGCTATATACCTATTGTTGCCCCAAAAGAAAACCATACTTCTTACATCAATAGAAAAGGTTACCATTCGATTTTGTTGCAAGGCGTTTGTGATGATAAAATGCTTTTCACTGATGTTTACGCTGGCGAAGCAGGATCGATTCATGATTGGACCTTATTTAAAAGTATAGAAGAATTTTAAATAATGATGTTGAATTTCCAAATGATAGTCATCTCATTGGAGATTTAGCTTATTCATTATCAACAAACTTGTTAGTAGGATTCAAAGATACAGGTCACTTGAGTAGAAGAGAAAAAAAATTAATTTAACTTTAAGTAAAACTCGTGCCATAATAGAAAATGCTTATGCTTTATTAAAAGGTAGATTTCGTAGGCTAAATTTACTAGAAACAGTAAGGCTTGATTTGATTTCTTTATTAATAGTATCTGCCTGTATTCTACACAACATTTGTATAATACAAACTGATTTGTTAGAAGATATGCTGAATCTGGACCAGGAATTAGGAGAAGAAAGATGTAACAATCCAAACATTGTGGGCGATATAATAGAAGATAGAAACACACATAACGCTGCTATTGCTAAACGATATAATATTGTAAATTCTTTACCAATATTATAAATAGAATGTAATATTAAGTTTGCGTAGTACTGTACTGATTTTATTGGTCATTAAATTTTACTATTGGGTGACACTAGTAATATAATTATTTATACTAGTTGAAACTCAAACAAACTGAAATAGGAATGATAGAAATGGTCTTAGGTTTCGAAGGCAATTAAAATATTTATTTCATACTGATGTCAAAATAGTAATTTACGATACAAGTGCGTAAAGCTACTCTTTAGGCACGAGTGGGGTAGAATTAAAACGCGAGTGAGCGAGCGTTTTAAGCCCCGCGAGTGACTAAAGATGCTTTACGCATGTGTATCGTACAATATTTTATCTACGATAGAATCTAGAAACCACGGTAAATATTAAAAAAAAAATGTAAATTAGGATTACCAGCAGGTTGTAATTTTGCGTGTTTTAAAAATTTTAAAACACGTTGCTACTGACAACGTGCCTAATGAAATTTTTTAAACACGTAACTACTGACGACATAAACTAATGAAAAAATGTTATTAAACAGTCGTTTTACAAACTTAAAACTGCCAACTAAAAGGCAATTTTACACACTGTCGTAGATAAATGACATTTTTCAGATTATTTATGGTAAGGTAAGGTCGTATAACTGGGCCCTTGAGGTAACTGGGCCCTTGAGGTAACTGGGCCCGGCCCTCTTGAAAATTCAGGTAAACAATATTAGTGAAAATTTTGGACGTGATTATATAGAGTCCCTGTATATAGTAAGAAAGAGTTGAGACATGTGGATCCACAAATCAAAACCACTTGATTTTACATTAAACATGTATATGTAACATGGTGGGCACTCTTTTAGTTTACACCCCCACATACACCTGGTTTACGATTTTTGTATTTCGCTTAAATGTGGGGGTGTAAACTAAAATAAGGTTTACGGCAGATTATTTAGTTTACACCCCCACCTACACCTGGTTTACGATTTTTCTATTTTGCTTAAATGTGGGGGTGTAAACTAAAATAATGTTTTACGGGCAGCTTATTTATTTTACACCCCACTTTTTTCCATTGTTTTGTATTGAAGCATTATGATTTTAATTGCGAGATTAGGTTAGGTGAGTTTAGGTTAGGATAGGATAGGTTAGGCTAGGTTAGGTTAGGTAAGGTACGTTGGCGTGTTGTGCCTGGTGTGCGCTCACGGCGGTAGGTGGCACTGGTGGTGGATTGTCTTCATGGATATATTAGTACAGGATACGTTCACTACATGTAAACGTACGTCGAATCTTAAAATAACATATCACGGAGTTCGGTACCTTCCCCCATTTCATTCTAACCTGTATCACTTTATTTCTCTCTCCCTTTAGACGTATTTCAAACAATGTTTCGTACGCTTAATTTTGATGTTTTGAAATGAAAACGTCAGAAGTGTCATTCAATTTCACAGTTTATTCTTCGAAAATTGAACTTGAGCAATGAGAACGTGCATAATTTGTTCTATTTCTTGTAATTCTTCAAGCGAAGACCTATCTTTTCACCGGTGTGTTAAGTAGATAGTTTGTTTAATTAAAACCTTTAAAAAATTATTTCAGTTTTTTTAATGATATTCATATCCCTCATAGCATTAGGAAAGGAATGAATATCAAAAAAGTTCCCTATCCAAGCTTCAAAAAGGATTGATTCCCTACAGTTTTTCAAGGCACCTAACTTCTGAATGAATTATGAACTGTAAAGGTGAGGTTAATGGTTCCTTTTGCTTCTTCAGCTGTTCTTCCACATTCTCGTCATGTTTTTCATCAAATTCGAATGTGGGAAATAACAGCAGTTCATGCAGATGTGTGGGGGTTGGAAAAAAATAGTAACTGTTCGTTACCACGCAACTGAGGTGCAAGTTCCAGCAAGCCATATAAATTTGGTTGCGCGCTTTTGTAAAATGGGGTGCAGGAAGAGATGTGATTGATCTCGAAGTTCTTAGTGATGAAAAGAATGATATTGAGGACTGAACATTAGTAGAAGCAGAAGATTTATTTTCATATTCTTTAACATATTTAAACGTACAAATGGAAAAATTTCTAAATGATGGTAACATTAACTAGAATTTCAAATAGCAAAATTAATTTTGATTCCGATACAACAAATAAGTGGATTTACGCCTACAGGGGCACCGCTATAAAAAAAAACACGCCAAAATCTCTACCTCATGGGTGGTGTGGAAAAGAGATACCAGTAAATTTAACTGTATTTTTCCAAAAAATTTAAGTACCACTTTCAAAATTGGTACAACAAAAATTTAATTTATCATTCTTGCAAAGAAACCCGTTTTTGCGATATTGACCAGAAACTAAACGAGCGAGCACATTTCGCGCTGTACGCTCAAGCTTATTTTGCACTCTTGCTGCAGATTACACACACACAGACCTTATTGAAACTTGTATTTCCAATACGATGCACTTCGTAGTTACTAGCCAAAAACCAGTGCTACTACCAGTCTCAGAGGTATTTTTTGAGACTACGGGTATGTGCATCACTACTTGGGTAGAGAATTTTTTTGATAATCATTCTTAATGCCATTAGGGATAAAAATATTTAAAAAATTACCAATTTTAAATTTTGGCTTAGACCAAATCACGGGTGGCTCGAGTACCATACTCCATCAAATCCTTGCAAGGCACATAAAAATGAAAAATACTAATGCTTACTAATTTTTTCTGAAAATCGGTCTGTTTCATAATGCACAATCAAATAAACACGGCTATTTATTTAATAACCAACTGTTTTGGGCTAAAATGTAGAATCCGAGGCCAATTACACTGCTAACTCTTTTCCTTATAATTTTGGTTATGGTTAGTAGAGAAACAACATTAAATAATTATTAATATTAACAATAGCAGGGATATTGGCCTCGGATTCTGCATTTTCTCCGTTGTTGCATGTATCAAAGTTCTGCTTCTTTTTTATTTATTTATTTATAATATTAGACGGCTGATCCGATAAAACATATCAATCGAAAACTAGAGCCAATAAGATATTTAAACTTAACCAAAAATTAAAATTGAAGGCACATAATAATGTAGTAAATAATAAGATAAAGAATTCTACTTGCAACACTTGCAAACTTGAAAATTTTACAGAATGAAATTACACAACTACAGTTATTAACTTAACTTAAATTAACCACTCAATTTGTCCAAGGCGTTTACTAAAGGCGCACAGACAATTGACTTTGGAAGAGCGTTCCAATCTCTACAAATTCTGTTCAATAAACAGAACTGTCGACACATTTTATTAAATCTTTCGCGCACTAGCTTACACTCGTGCCACGCAACCGCACATTCTCACTAGTCACAAACCTTTCAATGACTACAGTGTAGTAACCGTGGAGGATTTTATATGTTTCTATTACGCCACCCAAATGCCTTTCAGAAATCGATGATAGCCCCAATACCTGCAGCCTCTGTTTACATGGCAGTTTTCAAATAGTTGGCGATAACTTGGTGATACGTCACTGGGTGAGTTCAAGAGCATGCATGACTACATTTACACGGTAATTTAACGCTGGTGTTATTTAGACCGTTGTTATTAAAACTCGTGTAAAACGTGCGTTTACACAAGGGGTGTTGTACAGGCGTTAAAGTGTACGATGTACCTTGTCGCAGTGTGACCAACTGCTTCGACATTTTCCATCTGTCACTCTGTCAGAAGCTGTCTGTTATTATAATAGTATTTTACAGTAGAAGTCCGTTAGGATAGCCTTTACTGCCGAGCCAGATAATTTGTGAGACGAGCTCGAAGAGCGAGTCGAATAATACTGGCGAGGCGGTAAAGGCCCTAACGGACGTGTACTGTACAATAGTTTTTGTAATACCTACATACAATTCGGTCATATCTATATTTTTCTAATTTATTTTCATCAAAACGCTAGGTTTGTGTAATGAAGTTTTAGAATGATTGAGAGTGCGTAGAACGTTGCAACTGTTGTTTATAAATGTCAGTTATTTCCAATTTCGTGTATAGTTGTAAGCAGTTTTAAGTTGTAACCAGCTCGTAACTTATGACATCTGTAGAAAATGATGAAGATATTCCTAAAGACGTTAAGATTCTGAATGAGCAAGTTATTTTAGCGTATGTTCAGGAGTTATAGCAGTCTTTTGCGCCTTCTTCTATGTGGAGTTGCTTGCTGCTGGATTTGTGTGACAAACTTCACTTTGACGTTTGGCACACAATTTAGCAGGCCGTGGTCTTTACGGACACTTTTTACGGCCGGGCCGTAAAGAGGTTGCTTACGCAGTAGTAAACAGTCCTTAAAGAAATACTTAACAAGTAGGTATTACAAAAAATTATAAACATAACCGCCATAACCTACAAGATTAATACATCACATCTACTTCTCAGGTAACATTTTATCTCGATTTATCAATTGCTCATGTTTTCTAACAACCAATCGTTTTTACAATTATGTTGGTAGTCCTGTTTCAAAGCCAGTGTTAGTCGCGGGCTGGAAACTCGCCGGCCATATTTGAAGTCAAATGTGAGGGGCTGAAAAGTTGGAGACACTCTCACTAGATGGCAATAGTTTCACTTATTTACTAAAGTTACTAGATATATAATCTCAAATCTTCCATCAAACGTGCGACGCTTGACAGACAATTTGACATAAAGCATTGGATGCTGGCTGTCATCACATTGTTCGTTCATATTTTTTTAGTAATTGGTTGGTTCATAAAGTGTAATTATGCCTGGTTGTTGTGTATCGAATTGCAAAAACAGTACCGCTAAAGACTTCCGTTTATTCAGATTGCCCAGTGGTGAAAAGAATGCAAGCAGAAGAGAAGTGTGGATCTGTGCCATTAATCAAGACAATGTGCCGATAAATGGGAGGGTTTGTAAGGCGAGTAAATATATCAAAGCAGATATAACATATTATAACACTCACTCATTTAAGGTGCATTTTTCTGATGGTCAATTTGAACTGTCAAGAGCAGATGGTAAGAAAAAACTATCTCCAAATGCATATCCTGATCTGATGGTCGAAAACAACAAAAGGAGAAACAGGAAATGGACCACAGTGCATGCGTAGAGCAAACCATTACAGGTCCAAATGCAAGTAGTGTTGAAGGAGAAATGTCACATGGAGACAATCTCGACAACAGCTTGTATGAAATAGAACAAGAAGTAGACAATATCAACACTATCAAAGAACTCAGACAACGATTGAAGGCAACCCTTGCAAAGTGCAGGCTATATGAAAGAAAGTTGCAAGAAAAGAGCTCAACAAACTTAGAGAAGATATAAGTAATATGTTTTTATGTTATAATATTATAGTGGATTATTTGTGTAGCTATTATGCTAAATAAATACTTATTATTATTATTTTCCCTGCATATTTGCCAATTTTTTAATATTAATTAGATTTCTATTAATTTGTACAGAGCGGGTGAAAACAAACGATTGTCACTTAAAAGATAATATGTTCCACAAATATTTAATACTTCTGTATCATAATTATATCTTAAGTGACGTTCCTCTGTTATCACACGCTGTGTGCAAATTAATACAAAATAAAGTAATAAAATTTTATTTAGTTACGATAGTAACATAGCGATTTGACAGCTTTTATACCGACAGAGGCTTAAAAAGTAGGAGACACTCTCACTAGATGGCTCTACACGTGTCTTCACAAATATCCCCGAGTTGCCAATCTACAAACATTAATTTATCTAGGGTGTTAGTCAAAAGTATCCATTTACACGTACATTTTACACCTGCTTACTAATGTCACGCCTCTTGGCGAAGTGGTGTAGCGTTAGTAAGCCGGTTCTAATAAAACCGGCGTTGCACCCCATTTACACGACAATTTACGGCGGTGTTAACAACAACCGATATTGTAACACCGGTGTTAGCAGACCGTGTAAATGTAGTCAATGTCTTTAACAAGGTAAGGCTTCCAAAAGCAGGACGCATACTCCAAAATTGGCCGAATATAGGTTTTATAAATTTTCGCTAAAAGTTGAGGAGACATGTATTTAAAAGCGATCGAAACTAGGTAGGTGCTAATCCCATTTAAAATCCGACGGCACGGTGACCCCATGATCTTTTTGTTGATAAACCGCCTTTATAAGCACATTGTTCATAAAATACATGTAGCTAGGGTTGTGGTATTCCATGTGCAACACGCATTTTTGTTAGTTGAGCTCTAACAGATACTTCGAACACCATTCTTGGAGTCGCAAAAGGTCATTTTCTACCATTCTTCAAAGTGGTGCATCTTGTAAAGGACAAACTCAGTTTCAGAGCAAAGTAGTGTTCACAAACTTCTTTTAATTAATTTCCTTTCAGCCAGCCTCCGACAAGTTAAAACGATTAGACATGGTGACCTAAAAAAGTTATCATGAAAAATGATGCTACTTGAAAATTTAACTTGTTAGCGGACCTACCAGTTAAACTGTTGTTTACATGGTTTTGATTGCTGTTATTATCAATCGTAAAACTCACAGGCGTTAGCGAGTGAATATCTTGCACACCCTCTCATCGAGTGAGGTTATCAAGTGTTGACTGTTGAGGTTATGTTTTCTAATTTGTGTGTATTTATACGATTACTTCTTTTCTACATTTTGTAGCATCTTGAGACCAAAAAGACTATCTCTGGCACCATGTAACACGAGTTAAATGTATTTTATCAGAATTTCTCTCAATGATGTGTCCAAGTACCTCTCTAAAGGATAGCGCTATACGTAATTCACGCATTGAGAGTGACAGAAATAGATGGTACGTCTTGTTCAGCTATAGCAACGGCACGCCGTATCTTGTAATTATACCGGGTGTCCATTCTCAAAGTCGAACATAGGCAATTAACATTAGTGCATTTATTCTTTTTTCATTGAAGTAATTCATTTTTCTGTAGATAATTTTAACACACGTTGACAGAAAATACCTGATTTACGCCAACTAATTACAATTTTTTTTTGACAAATGCTATCGAACATGAAAAGCAAGGCATGGCATATTTAAAAATTCCCAAGTTTTAAATGAGTACTTTAAAATAAAAACCGCATCTTGAATATTATTATTGGTATCATTTGATGCGTAATAATTTTATCTTTCCATTGATACCATTACTTTCCCTGTAAGTTGAATTGGCGAGCAGGAAAAGGCAAAAACGTTCAATTCAATGTTAATCGCCTATGTTCGACTTTGAGAACGGACACCCGGTATATCTATGATTGTCTTGTTACATTCTCTTTGCAAATAGCAGAAGTTTATAAACGTGAATAATTTGTTTTACTTAATTTTCAATAAAAAGTTTGGGGTGTAAACTAATTTACCACATACAACTGATTTCTGATTTTTCTATTTATCAATCATTCAAACCCCAAAAAGAAAACAGATGCTTGGAGTTCTATAAGCACCGAGTTGGAGAACATTTTAGAAGACCACCGATACCTGCAGATTAAAATAGAAAAACTTGCTGCGATCATATTCTGATTTTAAAACTAACAGTAATAAGACTGGACGAAAGCCTACCCGTTTCTTATCTTTGCAAGGAATGGACCAGTTAGTAGGACAAAAACCAAACTTGTAGCTTACATTCTTTTAATGTTCTTTCTGCAGATTCTTCTACTGGTACTTCTAAAGAAAGTTTACCTGCCCGAGCAAACACACATTCTACAGAATACACAAATGCATCTGCGGAACTTACCCCGAGAAATAAAAGAAAACAGCAGGTGGTGGGAGTGAGAACACAAAAAAAAAGAATATTTGAGAAGAAAGTTAACAACTTCGACGAGAGGATAGGCATAAAGAAAAATGAATTGCTGGAATGAACGATTTTAGTTGACAAAAGGAAATGTGAACGCCTTGAGAGATATTTCAAATTAAAAGAACGAGAAAAAAATTAAATTTCCTAATATATTTAATTATTTTATTACTTATGTACATATAAACATTTCAATATTACTCCTACGTTTTCTACAAGACCATTATGGAAACATGTTTACAAATAAATGATCCCTCCTGAAGTCTTTACAATCATCAACTACTGTACTATCATCGTTATCATCACTGGCTACATCTTCAACATCGATAGTTTCATTAAACTCTTCTTTCATATTTACTGCAATATTATGAAATGCCCGGTGCAGCAACAACACATTTTACAATGAAATAAATGTTTTTAGTGTCAAAGAATTTTAACCGTCTAAATCTGTATTTACTTACAATCATTTTTTCAACAATTTCTATTCAATAAAGGAATCTAAACTTTTAGTTTTTAAATAACAAAAAATATAAATAATAGGAATATAACAATAAATTAAAAATTAACAACTAAAAATTCAAGTGCAAGCAGGAGAGCTATAATTGCACGAAATATAACAGCCGTACTGTGCACACTAAACCCGTGTAGATCCAACCAGTCCAATTTTCATTAGGTCAGTATCAAAAGATGTTGGAATCATGGTAATGCAATTTCGATATTCTTCAATATACTTCAGGGAAAGTTCTTTCATGAGAAGGCTTGAAGAACCACATGTCTTCCTTCTAGCACGGTATTTCTTTATCCACACGCTTTTTCTTGGAACTAATTCATCTTTCCAGTATTTTTATCAATTTCTGGCACATACATTTTATAAGAGTTTTCAGTATTCGTTTACGAGCGTGTTCTTAGTACCACTCATTTTGGAGCTTAAACTGGACTGGATACTTACGCAAAATACTAAAAAAAACGCATTGTTAAAACACTAGCTTTTAGTACTAGCTATTAGTTACTTGTTCCCATGTAATGTAACTGAGCCTTCGGAATAATTATTTGTCACTAATAATACGAATATACTTTGAACGATTTTGAACTGACGTCAAAAGTCATGTCAAAATAACCTAAAATAAGGCATTTGAATAGCTTATGTCAAATTCAAATATAATGTGATTATTATATTATTTTTAAAATTCAAGTACTCCATGGTTTGTGGATCCAACCAATCACAATGGGTTGCACCAATGACTCGACTCTTTCTTATTATATACCGGGACTCTATGATTATACAGGGTCCGGCAGGGAAGTATGACGATTTTCAAAAATCAATAAATCATTTTGTATTAAACAAAATTTTATTTTAATTTTTTTCAAAGATGAATTACATTATGCCATTTTGTTATTGCATAAAAAACATTAAGAAATTTGACTTAAGAGCGAAAAATAACGTTATCTAAGTGGTGGCCGTCCTTTTGCAAGCACTGCCGTAGATGAGTTGAAAAGTTTTCAGGAGTCGTGACTGTTCGAGCTCCTCCACAAGCTGTTCCAGGTTTCAACAATCCAGTTGTGCGAACGTTGTTTACCCATTTCCTAATCATGTTTCGTGTAGGAACACTCCGTGACGTTCAACATTAAAATGAATTCGAAACCTGCGTTGTACAATAGATCTAGATGCGATTTAGAAGTGGTCGACAGGTTTTTGATTGTTTGTAATTGGTGACATTCAACTGACATTACATTAAACTTGTCAAAGTTAGTAAAAACACGCAGTTCGTAATTAATTTGTAAAATAAGTGGCGACATTTGAGGGTTTTTCCTTACATAATTTTGTTAATCATGTAATTTTTCAATTTCCTTTTTCCCTTGACCTATTTTCAATAATTTCGTTTTAGCATGACTGGTTGCTCTGTCCATGGTTGCAAGAACCGCTCTGAAAATGGTGTTTACTTAGCTAGTGTTCCAAAGGATGGTTTGAGGAACAGAATTTGGCTAAACAAGATCAGCAAGGAAAATTATAGTTACAAAAGACTAAGGATTTGTGAAAAGCATTTCGACAATGATCAGTGGGAGGTTAGCGAAAATAGAACAAAAATATGAAAAAACAGCTATACCAACAATCATGTTGGGTAAAATTACAATTCATGAAGCTAACAATAAAATTTCGCCTCAATGTGATTTTGATTCCATTAAAATATGTGAATCTCTGGTAGTACAACACATTAAATTGCGACGAAATAATAGACAATTAAGCCATCTTCTTTGCGAAACAAAAAGAAAGAATAATTGTTTTAAACACAATTAAAGAAGACTTTTACTAATGATCAAATCCAAACATTAACAACTACCAAAAATAAATGTAACGAATGTACCAATGAAACCTTAGAAAGGTCATTAAAGCTGAGATTTTCATGTGGACAAAGTGGGTATAATAATAATTTTGGGAAAATAGGACTTCCATTTCCATCTATTCGCAGATTAAATTTCCATTTGCAGCATTTAAATTTTCAACCTGGCATTTTAACAGATGTCTTTACTTTATTAAAGATTACAATTTCAAACTATAACAGAATTTTCGAAAAAGACTGCATGCTTTCGATGAAATGGAAATAAGAAAGAATATGGACTATTGTGTGGCCACGAATTCTTTTACGGGAGGTGTAACATTGCCAACTCAAGACAATCGTTTACTGCTAAAGCTTTAGTTTTCGTGTTAGGTTAATAAAATATGAGAACAATTTTAGGTTTTTAATATTCACCGTTTTATTATTTGTAGGTAGTATCACAACTAGATGGAAGCAAATGGTGGCTTACTACTTTACATCAGAAAGCGCTAACAGCTCAATAGTCGCGGACATTTTAATTAAAATCGTGGAACATGCTACAAACATAGGTTTAAATATTGTTTCGGTAACATAACCCATGGGCGCAATCGAGGCATGTGGAGAAATTTAGGAATTATTGCCGGAAAATGTTGCAAAATAGTCAATTTCATTAACAATCCATTCAAAGAAGAACAAAAAACATATTTTTTAGCAGATGCTCCACATGTTTGTCGCTATTCTCTATTATTTGCATTTTCTAATACGTACTATTGGTACCACAAAAAACTAGGACAACTTCTAAATCCAATAGCCATGCATTTTTATTGTTTTAGTTGATTAAATGATCTTAAGAAACTGTCATATGACAGCTTAGAATTATTCACGTCATAAAATTTTAATATCAAAAGCTAAAATATAAAATAATTATAAAACTAAATTAACATGCAATTTGGTGAATAGTTACACCGTTTTCTAAGCATGCATTAATCCTGGCTTTTGAAACTGAGCTTACTTTAGGCATGATTGAAAGTGACGTTTTAAAATAATTTGAAAGTTAATCACATCTCAGTTGCCAATTAAAAATTCAGATTCACACAGCTAAAAAAAAGTTGTCCTAGTTTTTTTGGTAGCAATAGTACATAACACATGCAGTTGCGTTAATTACACATTTATATTTTTCGACGACTGACATCGAAAGTAGATTTTTCTCACTGTCATTTGACAACAGAAAGTTGACATTTGCCGCTGAGCGTGCGTTTTCATCTTTTTGCCGCTCGCCGAGCGTTTTGGGTTTCCGCGTGAACAAAATAGGTAGCCACGTCCGAATGTTTCCTTGACAACGCCCGCCATTTGTGGAAATAATCGCGTCACATGTCATATAGACTGCGCGAGTAATGTTAACTTGATTGTCAATTAATTTTTGCGATAAAACGAAATTTGATATTTTCCTTTAATAATATGCTCAGTCGTCGAAAAAATAGTATGTATGTTTCGAGCTAAAAGTGCGCTTGCCGCTTTTGCATGATTGCTGGTTTCGACTTCGTCTCAACCAGCAATATTCATGCGCAAGCGGCAAGAATGCACTTTCAGCTCTTAACATACAATATACTATTCATGTTTTTATCGTTTTATCTCTTTAAGGTATTAAGTAACATATTATAATTAATGTATGGGTTCCAACAAAAGTAACTGTAGTTTAAATTTGAATAAACAATATAAAATGCCTAATAGATTATTGTATATTACTTAAATTGTATAAATTTTGCCTATGTGTTGTATGAATACATTTCATAAAAGGAGAACTATAATTAATAAACGTGCAACTACACAATAACAAAGTAACGTAGTTAACTATGGCATTTCCGACAAACTTTGGATCCCCAAATGTCATCGTTTGCCTTACTCTTATCTTATATAGGTACTCTATGATTATATTGTCTCAGGCGCCATCTACCTCTTACAACAGGAACCATTGTCATCGGCCATCTTATCGAATTTTAAATGGCCGCATAGTGTGAACGGTGTAAATACGCATTTACAACAGGTGTCAAGAAATTTTCAAAAATCGATAAAAATCTTAGTTTTGGTGATTAAATACATATGTTTTCTAAGCGGTAAGTAGTTTGGTTAAATTTATATGCATTTGTATTGTTTTTTACTAAAACATTAATTTTTTGGTTTTAATGGAGGGGACCCAGTTTCCCGAAGAAAAGTTGATTTTGGGGCAACTGGGCCCTACTACCACGGGTATCTGGGTCCTGGAGGACCCAGTTAGCCTTGTGATACTAAACAACTATACTTACATGAACTTTTGTTATAGATGGTGCGAGCTTATGAAAGAACGACCACGAAAGCGGCAGATGGTGACCGTTACAGCAGAGCTGAGTTAAATGCGGCTGTAGAAGACGTAAAAGAGGGAAAGAAAACCATACGGGGAGCTGCAAAAAGTTACAATATTCCACGAACTACGCTGAAGCATAACCTCAGAGGAACTCGAGGAGGAGGTGTTGTTTCGTCTGCTGGAAAAGGGGGTGGTGGAAAATTTTGTTTGTCCGAAGAACACGAAAAGCGGTTAGTGGAATGCATTAAAACAATGGAGAAATGGGGATTTGGACTGTCTCGGCAAGAGGTGCTTGATGTAGTGGAAGCGGACACGCAAAGCAACCACCTGAAAACAAAATTCAAAGATGGGCGGCCTGGTGAAGATTGGTTTATATCTTTTGCCAAAAGATATGGGCTTTCAATCAAGAAACCGCAGGCTGTTGAATACCTACGCATGTCTCAAGTCAATCCTTATGTAATCTATGGCTTTTTTGATCTGTTTACGAAAACCGTTGATGACCGAGATTTAAGCCAAAACCCAAGGCAAATCTTTAACTTGGACGAGACCTCTTTTTGTCACGATCCCAAAAAAACTAAAGTAGTGGGCGCCGTATGAGTTCGTAGTACCCGTATGATAAGCTCCGCTGGAAGAGAAAATACGTCCGTGTTAATTTGCACATCTGCGGCAGGACAAAAGTTACCACCTTTAGTTATATTTAAAGGGAAGAATATAGTTGAGTCATGGATTAGTCAAAATGTACGCCACGAGACAGCTTATGCAGCATCCAAGCGTGGATGGATGCAAAGCGATATCTTCCTTAACTGGTTCAAAAAATGTTTCCTCGTCAACATTCCTAAAGAACGTCCCATCTTGTTGTTATATGACGGACACAGCACTCACGTCAGTCCAGAACTATGCAAAATTGCATTGGAGAACGAAGTTACAATTGTTAAATTACCGCCACACACGACACACGTGTTACAACCATTGGACGTGACGATATTTGGTCCCTTTAAAACAGACTGGGATAGAAAACTTGTTAAATGGCAACGTCAGAACCCGAGAAAGAGGATCCCTAAGAGCGAATTCGTTGAGTTGTTAAACAACGTTTATAAAGACATTTCAATCGACAACATAAAAAAAGGCTTTAAAACTACTGGCATATACGATGAGTCACGTGCTGAGATTGGACTGCATCCAGTAAATTCAGAGGCCATTAAGCAAACAATTTTTAGACCAGACGATTTAAGGAGGTATCAGTCCAAAAAGAGACAAAACGACAAAACTTCACCAACTAACTTAGATTTAGAAGAAATGATTGAAAGACATGTAACTGCAGACCATGAACTCGACGACCCTGATGCATTAACAACTGAAGAAGTTCCAAATGCAAATAATCTACATGATAGTCCGGATCTGGCTGTCCGTAACAGAAGTCTAGTTAAAAACGCAACTGATGTGCAAGACGAAGATACAGGAGGAGATCCAACTGAAAATGTAGAAGACCCAGAATCTATGGAAATATCTGATATCGTGGAAAATCGAGCTATCCACTATGGCCCTAGATCTTCAACAAGCTCAGAATACCATGAAATTATGAATAAAAAAAACGCCAGACCAAGAAAGTATCCGACAAGTAAAATCTTTCGAACAAATTTTGTTCGAGTTAGTTCAAAATAATTAGAAAGCTCCTGAGAAACCACAAAAGCGGCGTAGAATTTGTACTGGAAGCGAAATAATTACAACCAAAGAATATATCGAGCATCTAGAAAAAGAGAAAGAGAAGATAAAAAAAATAAATCCAACACAAAAAGAGACAAAACAGTAAAGAAAATACCGGCTGCACCAGTTCAGCCTACTAGCGTGTTAAAACAATGTAAAAGTAGACGTGCAGTTTCACCGATATCATCTTTGAGCAGCGAGGAGTCGTATAGTTCTGATGAAATCGTGGAATCTGAAGAAAAGTATGCAACGTTGGTCGAAGTTGTAACTGGAGATTATGTTATAGTTAATTTTAATGGAATGTTTTATCCAGGTGAAGTGACAGCCATTGATTTAAAAAACATCGTTAGAGTTAAACATATGACAAAATGTTCAAAAATAAATGCATGGCGTTGGCCCGATAAACATGATTTTGTTGACTTTGACCTCGCCGATATTTTGAAAATAATTACTCCTCCCAAAGAAAGAAATAACAGAAATGTGTACAGCGTACCTGAAATGGACAAATTTCTTAAATAAATGAGTAACTTACTTACTTACTAACTCTACTTATTTACAATTTAATTTTACTCTGTAAGTTCAATGTTTAATAAAGTAATATTAAGTATTTTTTACAGTTATTTTTTTATTATTGTAGTCTGTTCTTGGCATTTGATTTTACAAACTACGTATCTCATAAACGGTTAAAGATAGCAAGATACATTTTTTACATAAAATAATACACACTGCAAATAGGGTCCCAGTTACTTCGTATTAATTTCATATGAAAGCTAAGCTAAAATAAAATGGGGGACCCAGTTACCTCAGAATTAAGGGATAACTGGGTCCTCGTGCACAATTTAAAAAAAAGGGATTGGTAAAAATTAAAAAAGAATATTCAATAAGGCTTTCACAGAACATTCTCGCAACAGTATAGGGGTTATCTTATTCAGTTTTCAGCACTAAATTCTCAAAACCAAATTTTTTATTAAACGCTAAACAAAAAAACCTGTAAAACTAGGGCCCACTTACCCCATCTTGCCTTACAAAAAATGGAACATTAAAGTCTTAGTACTTTAAAGTGAAATATTAAAGTTCAAGTATATAATTTAAAATTATACGTCAATTGTTGACATGAAATTTGAAATGATACAACTTTTTATTTAAAATTCATTAAACTTGCAGTATGAAATAAACCGTTGTATTCACCACGAACGAAAAGTGTTTTTAAAGGTCCTCGCAAGTAATTCCGTCCTCGGCTGACGCCTCGGCTATAAACAACTTTCTTGTCCTTTAAAATGTCACCTTTCCTTCTAGATAAATAAACTACTATTATTAGAGAAAAGTTACTTTATTTAAATAAAAAATATACTACATAGTAATTGCTTTACAAAGCCAGCATATTGAAACGGCTGAAACATTTAAAAAATATTAAAATAAGTTTCTGTTTAAGTAATAATTACGCAATTACTGCACGTAGCTACAGGATTCACTTCAGCTTTAGTACATCATGCTTCGCAGTAAAATACTCCCAGTGTTTTCGGTTTTTGCCAGACGTATTATTATGTAATAAAATTGATTTATATGTGAGTTTGAGGCTTTTCCATTTCATATCACACTGTTTTGCTGATATTTGTTTTTTTGTTTTAGTTGAAAGAATAGTCGAAATCTCTCCCCGCACAAATCTTTTTAAAGTGTTCTCGAATTCTGCATCATGCTTCTTTACTTCGCTTATAAAAAACAGCACTGTATCCCTTGACCATATTTTGTCACCAATCAAAAGTGAATTTGCATCGTTGGTGTCTTCTTCTGCTTCTGAGGCAAGGGCATTACTTTCAATCCGACTGATTCCTGGATCAAATTGCAAAAGCGTGTGTCCAGATTCTGATGCTTCTTTACTCGCAACACCATAGGTTGAAATGGCATTAAACTGAGCATAGTAGTTATCTAATAAAGAAAATATTTATTAGGTAAATGAAATTAACCTTCACAGCAAAAAACTTAAATTTTTACGCAAAATTTTAAGGTTATCTACTTACCACCAAAGCCATGTTTTTCCGTAACATGTTGGGTGACGTGTTTTTGGTCCATGCTACTCTCGTTACATGTATTACAAATATAAACAATACTGCCTTCTGTAAGTATATCCATCGCGATTGAATTGAATTCTTATTGTTGCTGTACAAATTTTCGCGCGAAAACTGCACACTCCTCGAGCTTCAGCTGGTGGAGGTTGTGCAAGTAGAGTGAACTCTATTCACCCCACTCCATAATAAACGAACACGCCAGTACCAGCGCTATTAGCCCCAAACAGAGCTTACCGAACTCAAAATCCGAACGCACCATGGCTGGATGGAAGCATCAACTTTTAACGACTGGTTTTTTACCTGTTTTCTTCCACATGCGAAAAGATTAGATGGAAACAAGGTGTTAATTGGTGACAACCTCGCTGCACATTATACTGACGAAGTTCTACGCTCACGTGAAGAGAACAATATTGCTTTTACATGTTTAATCTCAAATTCAACTCATTTAACCCAACCATTGGACGTATCATTTTTTCGCCCCATGAAATCAGCTTGGAGAAAGATACTGTTAGAGTGGAAGATACAAAATCCTGCACACACTACTCTTCCAAAAGAACATTTTGCTAAGCTTTTGCAGAAGTCTTTAATAGTCATCGACACTAGTGATGGGACTATTCGAATGCAAATTACTACAGTATTCGATTCTTGCAAGATCTCGAATGCATTCGATTCTTTTATACCTACTTAATCGGTGTTTGTAAATCTCGCCGGGCGTGATCTCGATTCCGATCCGAATGCTGAATTCGGCGTGATCTCGATTCTTATCCGAATGCTGAATTCTAATGCATCGACGCTTGGTACTCGGATTCGCACTCGAATTGTTTCAGTTTTAGCTAGTGATGGGCATAACCGGACAATTTTCATAACCGAATTATTTGCATTCGAATCATATTAATCACCGATTGATTATTTGAATAATCATTCGAATCAATTTTGGCTCTCGATTCGTTTCGATTAAGTCAGCCGGTTTGCCGGTTGGCGGTTCACCGTCATCTGCATCGGCATCGTAACTTGCAGATAGCAGAGGAACTCAGTTAATCGTTAATTATAATAAGTGTATAAATGATTTTTATTTGATTTCTAAGGAGTTTAAACCATGGAGAATAGCTATATGAATACTAATCATAAAGAAATTATAAATATGCGAATACAAAGTATCTATTGAATCTATTTTTAGTTCCTAAAATTCTCTAGTAGCCCCCCTTCCCTTTTCGCTTGCACATCATACCCATGATACTATAACTACACAAGATACGCTTGTTTAACATTCCATTTTCGTTCTATAGTGCGCATGACGTAGGCGCGTGACAACTGGCATGCAATAGCCTGCTGCAGCGATAGTTATCCGATAATGTATTAATAAACCCATGATTTTAAATAAAGTATTGTAATAAAACAACCAATTTTTACCAAGTACAAAATAGATATTTATTAACACACAAAATATACTTATGTTATGTAAAGTAGCAATCTGTTAATGGGTAATTATGGGGAATAAAATAAATCATAATCAAAAGAGGTAAATATTAATAATAACTTGTCACTGGTTGATTAATAAAAATGTCACTTTGACAGAATTTTAGTTCACTTTTAACACTAAAAATGAATTACATTTAACACACTACTAAATAATATTAGATTTCTTAATTGAAGTAAGCCGTGTTAATAGTTATTTAACCAACAAGTGTGTTAATGAAGGCGATTAATAATCGAAACTGTTTAAAGCACGAACGAGCGATAGCGAGTGAGTGCCTTTAATAGTTGAGATTATTAATCGCCCATTAACAAACGAGTTGATTACAAAATTTTTTCGTTGACCGCAAAACCGTTTTTGTAGTGAAAAAGTTTGAAATTAATACCAAATCAACTCCATACATTTTTAGAATTTCACGTAAGAATCACATTTGCTAAGAAATCTTGGAAACATATGACATGCGAATTATAATAAAAAAGATTGTCAATATCCAAAAGTGAATTGCAAATTTGTAATAGTTTAGTTATGGAGTTAGAAAATACTGTCGAACTACCTGCTGCAGTGTTGGCAAGTGCAAACAATGCATGTTCCAGTTTGTTACCAGTTAAAAGTCGAGATCTTTACGAAAAAACGTATAATGAATTTGATACCTGGTGTACTGAACAACATATAACCAATTACACAGAGCCTGTCTTTCTGGCATACTTTTTCAACATTGCTCAAAAAGGCTTAATAGCGAGCCTCTGGCCAAAATTCTCAATGTTGAAATCAACTCTTCGTGTGAAGAAAAATATTGATATTGGTAAATTTAACAAATTGATAATGTATATCAAAAGACAAACTGAAGGACACGTCCGAAAAAAATCCAAAGTTTTAGAAAAAGAACAGGTGCAAACATTCATTCTTGAGGCTCCTAATAATTTGTTCTTAATGACCAAGGTAAGCAAAGCATTTAAATTTAAATTTTTAATAACAAACCACTTTATAGGTCGTACTAATTGTTGGAATAGCTGGACCGTTAAGGAAGCATGAACTACTGGAGTTAGAAACCAGTAATGTTGAAGACCTAAAATCAAAATTTCTAATCACTATCCCAGGTTCAAAAACAAAAGAGAAGAGTTTTTACGGTTGTGAATGATGATAAAAATACATTCTTACAATTGATCAGACAATATATAACACTGAGACCACAGCATACAAAACACACACGATTCTTTGTACATTATCGAAACAATAAATGCACTACAAACCCTGTGGGCATCAACACATTTTCCAAAATACCATGTACAGTTGCACAATTTCTAAAACTAGATCATCCACAGCTATATACAGGACATTGCTTCCGTAGATCTTCTGCTTCAATATTGTCAAATTCAGGGGCAGATTTTGCAGCAATAAAAAGACTCGGGGGGTGGAAATCAAGCAGTGTTGCGGAGGCATACATAGAGGATTCAATCCAAAATAAAGTACACATTGCTAAACAATTATTTTGCACAAACGAGACAGCACCTTCTTCCAAACCCCCAGCTGAAATCAACATAACTTCAAACAACTTTGAAAACGTTCAAAATGATTTGAAGCTGAATATAAATCCTAATGTTCCTAACACAAATACTTTATCTGTTCCTTTCTTAACTTTGAACTATTGTAGTATTAATAATGTTGTTGTTAATAATAATATAAAATAATTATGTATATCAAGTACTCTTAATAAATTTGATTACGGCCAGTATTATCAACATTTTTAAATTGAGATTTAAGCTTAAAGGAGATTTAAACAAACATTACCGTATTACCAACCATTTTAAGTGACAGATAACCCTTAAATGCAGATTTAACTTAAATGTGGAATTTACCGCCTTTAAGCTTTTAAAGATTGTTATTTGCTTGGCGATAGTGGGTATAGAAATAATGATTACCTACTTACACCGTTACTTTACAAAAGTGATGCAGCTCAGAAACTATATAATGATTGTCATATAAAAACAAGAAACACAGTAGAGAGGTAATATGGAGTCTGGAAGAGACGTTTTCCTATCTTGTCGTTGGGTATTCGAGTTTCAAATAATTTAGCAAAAGTAATTATAGTTGCAACAGCTGTACTGCACAATATTTGTATTGAAATGAATAAGCCATTACCTGTAGATGAGGACGTAATCAATGAAGCAGCAGAAATATATAACATGGAAGAAATTTATGATAATAACGGCACTCGTCATAGATTAATTGACAATTACTTCAGCACCTTATTAGTCTAGATAACTTTTGTACATTACATTACATTACATGCAAAATAAAACATTAACGAATTAAGCCTATTGTGTTTATTTAAGAACAAAACTACATTTTTAGTTGTCTTTTATTTAATTTAATCTGGAGTCGCTTCGCCTCCAACTCCTCGTTTAACAAAGCTAATCGCACCGCCATGCTGTCCCTTTTTTCAATTAATTCTAGTTGTAGAAGTTCTACTTGTAAACGTTTATATTCGAGCTCATTTCTTTTTGATTATATTCCAGTTCAATTAGTTGGGATTTTTTCTGGTACATATTCACCTTTGTTTGAGCAATTTGTTTCATTTCAGGTTCTCGCTTACGCTTTTTCGATAAGAACTTTTGTGCTGGCTCCTTGCGTGGTAATAAAATTGGCTGCGTTTGTAGAACTTCTTGAACTGTCACCTGTTCGTTGATCGTTGGAAGGCATTCATTTGGTTGAATATCCTCCCATACGATAGGATGCGTTTCACTGCAAGACGTAGTGGGTTCGGAAGCAAACACAAATTCCATGTTGTTAATGGATTCGTTAATGTGTTCTGCAGCATCACCATCATAAATGTTCTCTTCTCCGTCTACGCTTTTCTTATTAATAATTTCTAGAATCTTTTCTAGCACTACATCTTTTATTTGTGTCGACGATCCACCACCTGTCTTATACAGACACTGTTTATTTGCTGCAGCATACTTCCTTGCCTTGTTCTTCAAATTTTCGTATTTGGAACTCAGCTGATCCGTACTTCTGCTGCTTAACGGCCGCTCTGCATTGAATTGTATTGCTATTTTAGTCCATGCTGTGTTCTACTAAAAATCAAGTCATAAGCAAAGTTACAAAAATACAAGAACTATCATTACCTTCTCTTGTGTTGTTATGGCATTCGTTTTTTTATTCTCTGGAATATTTTTGTAGGGCTCTAACACCGCCAACAAATGTAGGGATTCGTCGTCGGAAAAATTTTTACATCTCACACGTTTCGTCGTCGTAAACAACTAACGGTGCGGTAAGTGCGGTTATGTTCACCAAACTAAATTAGGTGTGCATTAACCTTAGACAAGGGCACGGTGTAAGGTGGACAAGGGCCTTGGCTAAGGCATTAACCAAGTTTAAATCTGTTGCCAACTTACGCTTAAAGGGCAGTTACTTAAATGCGATTTAAATATTGTTCGTAATACGCATCTGATATATAAAGTTATAAAGGGATGTTAAACTTAAACATCCTTTTACTAAAACTCGAGTTAAATGAGGTTGATAATACCGGCCGTTTATAATACAACTAACTTCCATGTAAAATATCATCAAAACGTCAAAATCACAAAAACAGTTAATTAATGAAAAAGAGTGCATTAATCAAAAACAGTGTATTAATGACATCTATTAATGCATCCTTTTTTAGGAAAAATAATTCATTAATATTGAAATTAACAAGCGGTCAACGAAAAAAAAAATTAACAGTGCTTACAGAAAAGAAATATTATAGACAGTGTATTTTTATGTTACAATTTTTCGATTTGTAATAGTAGACTTTTCCTTAATTTGTAGGTTAAGAAACCTAATCCTAAAATACATTTTACATCTAAAAAATAAATGTTTAACATCATAACTTAGGTCAACATTACTAGCCTGCTCAATGTGTTCATGTAGATACTTCCGAGTAATTTTCAAAGATTCGTGATTTAAATTTTTTAAAATTCTGTCAATCTTTTGCATTTTAATAAAAAGTCGTCGTGTGGTTTCATAAGGCCACCTTCCGAAAGATGATCAATCCAGGTAAATGACAAGCTTTTCTGTTCTGCGAAATTTAAAAGCTATATAGCCCGCCAAATTCTCCAACCCATCCATTTCAATATGTGATAGATCATGACATAAATCATCTTCTAGAATTAAAGGTGAATTATTTAGATTATCGAAGAGCTGTACAGTTACAATTTTGGCATCATCTGTTTCAACAATATTGTGTTCATCATCACCGTCTAAAGTATTTTTTATACTGTCTTTTAAAGTCTCAACACTTTCCAAATTGGGAGCATTACTAGAAATATTTACATTTGCCGCTTCTGAAATTACATCTTCATTTCTTCCGAGTATATAATTTCTCAGGCGATATTTAAATTGTAAGGGTGCCGGATGATCATGCAATCCTCCAATTGCTCTAATTATGGAAAAAAAACCTTCCAACGGATCTTGATTGAGGTGATATGTTAGAATGTATTTTATATGATAATCAGTTTTTAAATCTTCAAAAAGTAATTTTAGAGATTTAATAGAAACCGTAATCCCCTTTTGAAAGGGCAGCTTACATTTTTTCCCCATATTACTTGCGCTTGCCTTGTTTTGAACCGATACTTTAGCTTTAGTTTTGGAAATAATATTTTTGTTTGTTTTGACATTTAAGTTATTCATGAGATCCTCCATTTCACCCAAAATTTTATTCTGATCATCCAACGCAAGTCCGTACGCTTTAGTCCTATTGCGCGAGTCTGTTTCGGGAACCCTTGAATTAAATACATCAAACCAATCGTTTGTAAGTTTAAACAACTCGGAACACTCTAACCAATTATTGTTAACATTTTTATACAAGCCCAGATGACCCATACGCGATATGGTCTTTGAAACTGTATGCGAAAATAACTCTGTTGCCATTTTAACTTTTTGGCGTTTTGCATTCTTTACTGTCAAATGGGTGGAATTAATTATGTGAGCTATATTTAAATCAGACCTTCCTGGTATTTGTAAAAGTTCTACAACTGGTTCTCTAGTTACTGATTTTTCTCTTATTATAAATCCAGAATCAAGGAAATGATTTCGTAGTAGCTTAATCATATGAGGGGCGTCTGCAAAAACATGAATTCTTTTGTTTGTTACCGAATTGAGAAACCACGTTTGGTATTCAAATATACCCAATTCCTTCCATAATCCCCTGTTAGCACCTCCCAAATCACAATTAATGGCGTATACATGAAATTCACAGGCTTAAAGTGCCTCAATTATTTGAAATAATAAATCTTTCGTTACTTTAGAATCATAGTCATAATATATGGGCTGCTTCCAATTTCCGCAAATACCGCGAGCCATAATGACTTGCGCATAATTCGATGGTGGAATAGTTGTATCAGTCTTCCTGTCATAATCATACATTTTTTATATTTTTACTTCATCAAATAAAATTATGCATGCTCACCCCATTTTTGATAAGTTACAGTTTTTCATTAGCTTTAAAACCACATTTAATATGCCTAAAACAATATGTTATTATAAAATTGACAGGTTGGTTACTTTGAACATACCCGGTTGCACATCAACTTTTCCTGCCCATCTTCTTAACGTAGACACTCCTGGTAATGGATGGCCCCTTTTTCGGAGCAATCTATAGGCTCGTGGCCCTGCAGAATGTTGTGAAATAGCAGCAGCAATATCCTCCACCGACCACCTCGTATATACTTGTGTATTACCGGAATTAAGTTTACGGATTTGGCCTTCTGTAAAAATTGTTCTTAAACATTTGCGGGTGTTTTTATTTTCCGTGTGTAATGTCTTATTTTCCTCTCGAAGTTTGATATTTTCAGCTTGAAGCAACTCCAGCTTGGATAAAATATCATCTTGCATGCTAGAAATAGTAATATATTATGATTTAATTCAAGTTTGTTATAGCGTGCCAGAAAAATTGCACCTTTCAGTCTGAGAGGTTTCATCTGTTTTCAGGTCGTGATTATTTTGGTCTTCTGGTTCTACTGCATCAATCTCCATATTTTCTGTGGTAGTTTCATTAACTTGCGTTGTTTTCAAACTAATAAATATATTATTTAAGAAGTAGTACCTATAGTATTATTATTGCTTAGATCGAAAAAAAACTTACTTATCCAAATCTCTAAGCAAGTGCCTCTTTTTCATTCTATTATTTCGTTCACTTTTTAACTGTGAGCTAATACTAGATGCCGTCGTAGTGGAACACGGTAAACTTTTGGATGGTATTGCGTCTGGTTTGAGTTTCCATTTAATTTCAGGAAGATTTAAAAGTCGTTGTTGTAAGCAATAGTCATCCTCATTGAAATGCATGGAGCAGATCCTTGCTGTAGAGGTATTAAATTTATGAAGTTGCAAACACCTTCGAACCCAAATATCACAAATTTCTTTTTTCTTTGGAAACGAAAAATAGCGGAATTTTTTTTCCAGAAATTATTGCCTTTTTATTGTTATTGTTCTTACAATCTACTACCGCACACATAACCATATT
The DNA here is from genome assembly GCA_940337035.1 of Agriotes lineatus. Lineage (NCBI taxonomy): Eukaryota > Metazoa > Arthropoda > Insecta > Coleoptera > Elateridae > Agriotes > Agriotes lineatus. The sequence goes on along the minus strand of CALNHX010009124.1, from coordinate 23,679 downwards.
TGTCACAATTAGCAAGATCCAAACTATTAACAGTATAACGTTGTACAATTTTCGCCTTATACGTTCACAGTACTACCGCCTTCTAGCGTTCCTAACTTTGTCACAGAACTACGTCACCGGCTAGACAAGGATAGAACGCCACCTGCGCCTGAGCATATCTTGTGTAGTTATAGTATCATGCATCATACCGGTATATTTTAGAATCCATCATTTATCTACGTTCAGCCTTCCGCGGTTCTAAGGACGCACACTTAAAATTTTCAACATCGAAATCCACTTCTTGTCCCGACTGCTCCGTTATTAAAAATTAAAAATAAATGTGTTACGATATTGGAAAATCTTATTTCACTTTCTGTTTATCCCTTATTAGGCATAATCAACCGCGTTTCAAAGCAAAAATTTAGGCCGTTATAAATTAATACCAACACAGCTTCGGCAAATCTCATACTCAGCAGAACGTTATCTTTAATAGGAACGGCCCCATAAATTTAACTCATCGACTGGGAGTCTCAAATGTGGGAGTCTCAAATGTCTTAATAACATCAACAAGCAGCCGCGAGCCTCACTTGGGTCAATCAAGTACATACGTAGAAAAGGTTATATGAGTTATGAATGACGTATTATTTACAGAATTTCGATCACTCGCAGGTCGCTGAGACGCGGCACGTAGTACGTATCAGAATGAGGTTATTATTCATCCGAATACTTGGAACGAAAACCGAGTTACACAGGTTATTTCAATAACCGGATAACCGGTTATTTTTGATTCGAATAAGCCCATCACTAGTTTTAGATAGCACAGCTCTGCGTATCATAGGAGTTTAAAGAGTGCCCGCCGCGGCAAACTCGCTCCGAAAGCAACTAGTATATGAATGCACAGAGAATTACCCTTTGCCATTCCGAAAGTTTCGACTTTACATAGACATTACATTACATTAGGTATTTTGATTTCCATAGAAGGCAGGAATGGAATCAAATCTCAAACGACAGATTTTTTTGATCCAGGTCTCACTTGAATAGTTGGTGCTGAAATGTTTCTAGTTAAATATCGACTACAGAATTAAATATAAAATTAAAATATTACCACACAGACTGAAGATTGCACACTCAAACGATATAGCACCACCAAAATCATAAAAGCAACTAAATCTACTAAAAATTTAAACAGATACATCGAAGGGAAAGAGAAACAAACGCTGGGGTTGTCTTAATAATTTATTTTAAAGAAATACATATAGGCCCGTAACAACAATAAAAACAACTATTTTATAAACAGTCCTTTTCTCATATTCATTTTCGGTACAATAAATTTAACATTAAGTATTTCAGACAAATATGCGTTATTAATTGGGTAAGCTGAACCACCTACAATCAAAAGAATTTTTTATTTTGCTTTGTGCAGCGTCTCGTTATCTCTGGTGTTGCGTGTCGCCCAGCCGAGGTCACACGTCACCACTCCCCCAGTACGAGAGCGAGCACACAACTCGAATCTGAATTCGAGTGCGATTTTGCATTCGAATTGTTTGTATGAATGATCATTCGATTCTCAAAAGTATTCGAATGCGATGTATTCGATTCTGAAAAGTATTCGATTCTGCCCATCACTATCGACACCAACACCAAAAATGATCTTAATCCGGGCTCTTCAAAAAGTCCTCTTAACAAAATTTAATCAGTGGTTGTGCTGGAACCGGAATTTTGCCTTTTAATCCGGAAAGGGTATTGTCTAAATTACCAGGATATACAAGAGACATTGACGAAGAGCCATTAAATACATCATTGATTTCGTTTTTAAAAGAACAAATATTTAGAAATTCGGATCAGAAGAAAAAACGTGTAAAGAAATCAAAACTAAATCTTGAACCGGGCACAAGTGTTTCTAGATTTATAGAAGATATTGACTCTGATGTTGAAGAAACTGATTCAGTGATTTTGGACCCGTCTCAAGAAGAAGAAGAAGATGACAATGCATCCAACAGTAATGACTTAAATGTTGAAAATAAAAATGTAAATGTTATTATGGGTGACTATGTTTTAAGGTTATGTTAAAGGTGGTTCATACTGACATTTATAAAATCTACTTGGGTATAATAACGGAAATTATTGATGCAGAGAATTTTACCATAAATTTTCTGCGACCCAAGAAAGGGAGGAAGCAAAATTTCTTTGCTTATCTTACTGTTAAGGATGAAAGTATGGTTCATATTATTAGAAAATGAAACCACTGCGGTTGAGTTTTTAGCACAGACTACGTTTATTCTTTGTACGAACAAGAACAACTGAGTAATTGCCATTATAGCTGGTTACAAGTAGCCTTCAACAGATGGCGTTAACAACATAGTTTTTAGATATAATTTCAATACCCCCACTATATCAAAAACTATTATAATGGAACTAAACCTAAGTTCTTAGCGAATTTAACATGCTTTACAGTATTCAAATCCTTCGTTAGAATATCAGCAGTCATTTCATCTGTACAAAGATATTTGACTTCTACATAATTATTAGATATGACTTCACGAACAAAATGATGCTTAATATCTATGTACTTAGATCTTTTATGATGAATAGGATTTATTGCTAATTTTTGCACACTCTGACTATCGTTATGCAAAGTAATGCAATTAATCCTACCGGTTAATTCCTTTAATAAATTCCTTAAATGTATAGCTTCCTTTGAAGCTTCAGTCAAAGCCATATATTCAGCTTCCATGCTACTTAACGCTACATTTTTTTGTTTATTGCTTTCCCATGAAACTGCAGAACCAGAGAATTTAAAAACATATCCTGTGTAGGATTTTCTATCATTATTATTGCTTGCACAATCCGCCCAATCGGCATCTACAAAACCCTCTAGGTCCACATTTTCTTCTTTAAATCCTAAACCTAATGTTTTTGTACCCTGCAAATATTTTAATACTCATTTGGCCTGCTGCCAATGATATTGAGTATAACAGTTATTAAACTGACTTAAATAACTAACTGCAAATGCTATGTCAGGGCGAGTTAATACTGCCAGGTACATTACACTACCGATTAATTTCTGATAAGGCAAATTCTCATCACATATTTTTACATTCTAATCAACAATATTTTTATTACCCTCCAAGGGAGTATTAACACTTTTACGGTCTGACATATTAAATCGTTTTAAGACCTGATTCACATATTGTTCTTGATCTAATGTAACACTATATCCATTGTGATTTCTTCTGATTCGCATACCCAAGATCTGTTTAGCCTCGCCTAGATCTTTTATTTTAAACTTTGAATTTAAATAACATTTCAAAAAATTGGTACTTTCAGAATCGTTAGAAAACACAAAGAAGTCGTCGACATACAAAGCTACAACAGTAATTAAATCATTATTTCTTTTAACATAAACACAAGGCTCGAAATCTGACCGTTTATAACCTAAACCTAATAAAACCTCGTCAACACGTTTATTCCAAGCTCTTGAAGCCTGTTTAAGCCCATAAATTGCTCTCTTTAATTTGCATACCTGTTGTTCGGGACCTGTCTTTACAAAACCTTCCGGTTGTTCCATATACACATTTTCTTCTAAATGTCCGTTTAAAAAAGCTGTTGTGACATCAAGATGGGTAATTTTTAGACCCCATTTAACAGATAAACCTATCAGCAAACGTAAAGTTGAGTGTCGCACTACTGGAGCAAAAGTTTCATCATAGTCGATACCTGCCGTCTGCGTGAACCCTTTAGCTACAAGACGTGCTCTGTACCGCACTTGATTTTCACTGTCACACTTCCGTTTAAACACCCACTTACACTTTACCACTTTTCCATTTTTTGGCAAATCTGTTAAATCCCATGCTTGATTTTCTTTAAAACTTTCCATTTCTTCCAACATTGCTTGTCTCCACTTATTTCCATCAGACCTCGACAAAGCTTCTTAAACTGTTAGAGGATCGTCTAAAACTGATTTATCAACACACATATATGTCATATAATTTTCAAAGTTTCTAGGTTTTACTTCTCTTCCTGATCTTCGAACTGTTACTGGAGTTTCTACTTCGTATGGTGGTTCAAAATCATCATCCGTCGTCTCTTCTAAGGTGCTACTGGAATCTTCTTCACTTCCTTGAATTATTTCATCCTGTTCATCGAGCTGTTCTGCGGTTTGATCTACCCCCACTGAATCTGAGTCATCCCTCTCAGTATTGTTCGTGTCTTTATTAGTATCGGTAACTACAATGTCAATCTTTTCAAATGTGTTTTCCATTATCACCACTTTTCTACTTGTTATAACACTGTTCCGACTTGGGTCGTACAACCTATATCCCTTTACATCTTCACCAAAACCGACCAAAATCATTTTTTCTGCCTTTTTATCCCATTTATTGCCTTTTTGTTTTGGTATGTGTACCATAACCTCACTTCCAAAAACCCTAATGTTACTCACGTCAGGTTTTAAGCTTGTCCACATTTCATAAGGTGTTTTTCCTTTTAGCCCACTCACGACAGATCTATTTCTTAAGTAGACAGCACAGTTTACAGCCTCTGCCCAAAAACGTTTATCTAACTTAGCCTCAAACTGTAAACATCTTGCTTTTTCAACCAAGGTTCTGTTCATCCTTTCCAGCATTCCATTCTGCTCCGGAGTGTACGGATTAGTTTTCTGATGAACTATGCCACTCTGCCTACGAAAATTTTCTAAATCGTGGTTGCAAAACTCACCACCGTTGTCTGTTCTGAGCGTTTTAATCTGAACATTCTTCTGATTTTTTACCAGGCTTTTGAAATCCTTGAAATAGTTAATTGCTTCATCTTTGGTCTTCAAAAAATACACGAAGGTCATCCGACTGAAATCATCTTCGAACACCAGAAAATATCTCAACCCGCCAATCGAATTTACCTCCATGGGCCCGTACAGATCTGCATGAATAACTTCTAGGCAAGAAGTAGCTCTCCTTCCCTCATGTTTAAAAGGTAGTCTGCACTGTTTGCCTTCACAACACACTTCACAAATACTGTTGCTCCTAAAATCACCTTTGCTATTCATGCCTTCCACAGCGCCCTCTTTCATGAGTTTTAAGTCATCGTAGTTTAAATGTCCAAACCTACGATGCCACACGACATCTGTCGCTATTGAGGTTGCTACTAAACATTTTTCTGATTTTTCGATGTTTAACCTGTACACATTCTCAATTAAATCAGCCACTGCAATCAACTGGTTGTGTTTGTTGTAAATCTTACAACTATTTTCATCAAAACATACATTGTTGCCATTTTTAATAATCTGGCTTACACTTAACAGATTCGTTGTCAGTTGTGGCACGAATAAAACGTCCCGAATCTTGATACTATGTTTCTGCTTACCGACAAGAGTAGTAACGTTAGTTTCACCTGCAAGAAGTACTGGTAGTGTTGCTCTGTTTGCCACCATTATTTCTGAAATTCCTGGTTTATCATGCAAATTTTCTAGTCAATCCTTTCTTGCGGTTAAATGCGCACTGGCCCCTGAATCGATATACCAATCGGTGTCGTGAAGCTGACCACTTAAAAATACTGCATTAAAAGCATTTTGTTTCCGAGCATTATTTTTACCAGTTTGATCGCTTAAGCTGTTTGGACATTTGTTTTTAAAATGCCCCAACTGTTTACACCAATAACATTTAACGTCTGATCGTTCTCGATTCGTATTCGTCCCGCCATTCTTTTGTTTATTTTTTGAATTCCAAAGCTTCGATGTTTTGCCGATGAAAGCGCCACCCGTTGAGTTTTCACCGAACTGCATATCCAACAACTTTGCCTTGATGGAATCTGTTTTAATTACAGTTCCCGAATGCTCGATGGCCATTATCATGGGTTCAAACCTCTGCGGTAACCCCGCAAGGAGCAATGACCCCGTCCATTGATCATCTACCTTGAAACCCGTCCTATTCAATTTCTGTGAAAGTTCTATCACTTGATTTAAGTAGGTTTCCATTGACTCGCAGTTTTCCAATCTCATAGATATGAGCGAACGAAGCAAACCGATTTTTCGCGCGAAACCAGAGTCGTCATACAGGGATTTTAACTTATCGCACAAGTCTTTGGGACTTTTTGCTTCTTTTATATGCACGAATAAGGAAGAGTCTATTGTCAAAACCAACTTCGCTTTTGCTTTCGCGTTTTTTTCGTTATCTGTCTCTGTCCCGTCAATACACTTTGTTAACCCGTCAAGCACTATAAAATTTTCTACAGCAAATGCCCATTCTTCGTAATTTTCGCGACCTAACAACTTCGGCACACTCGACATATAATTGATAGCCATTCTTGTGCAACTCACCGCTATTTACATTAATTTCTCAGTATTTGAAGCCTTGAGCCCATAACCTATTAGAAAATGAAACCACTACGGTTGAGTTTTTAGCATAGACTACGTTTATTCTTTGTACGAACAAGAACAACTGATTAATTGCTATTATAGCTGGTTACAAGTAGCCTTCAACAGATGGCGTTAACAACATAGTTTTTAGATATAGTTTCAATACATATTTCCGAAATTAAGAAAAAAACTTGATCCTCCAATTTCATCACATAGAGGACACTTTATTTTTAAGAACCTTGGAAATACCTGCATCGAATAAACATTTTAAATGTACCTACTGTTTTTTATAGAATAAGTATTGAATACTGTTATATTATTATTTAACCGTTTTAGAATCTTTATATTCATTTTTAATTATGTTTTTCTATGTCAAATAAACTGTTACAGAGTTAAGTTCATTATTTTGGTAAATTAAAGCAATTCTTGGAATATTTTGAATAAAAATTTTTTTTAATCTATTTGTAGGAATTTTGTTTTTTTATTTATCCATTCAGATGGGGCTTCATTGATACATATAATGATATTTTATGCGATTTCTGACACTGATCAAAGTAGCCCCAGCGGTGCCTTGAAATTACTAAATCATCTCAAAGCATCAACAAATTAGTTTGCTGTTTATTTGGTTGCCGTTACATTTGACAGATGCAAACAAATAAACAGCAAACTAATTTGTTGATGCTTTGAGATGATTTAGTAATTTCAAGGCACCACTGATTTGTCTAAAAATGGTATTTTATTTCTTTAAATTTTCGGTTTTCCGAAATGTAAAATGACAAATGCTGGCATAAATGGATACAGAATTTTTTTCTCGACAAAAAACTTCAATACAAGTTTGCTCTAAAATAATTAGGGAAGCAAATATTTTCATATGAAGAAATTACCATTGAAATCCCTATGGTGCGTAAAGCATTTCTACACCCTGTATATATTTTAACTGAATAATAATTATTTCACATAGTTAATTTTCAGGATGTAAATTGCGGTAAATGTAGGTCAAATAATGGCAAATTTTAATTTTGATTATCTTTAATCTGTAAATAAATACAGCAAAAAATAAATATAAAGTTGATCGAAGTAGCCCCGGTTGACGGTAACACTATTTTTTGTCTGGTTTATTAGGTCCGTATGGAATTGGTACTTTTTTGTCTTTAACTGTGTGTCCATTAGCTAGTTTTTCGGAAACGTTCTGTCACCATTAAATATAATATTTGGTGTGGGTTTTGGTATTTAATGTAGCTGCCTTGTTTTGAAAGTTAAACAAATAAATAATAAATATTACTATTATGATTCTATTCTGTTTTAGTCCCTCCCTCAATTAATATGTTTTTGTAGTTAGTGACGATGAAGGGCGATGCCTACATATAGATATTTCGGAGAACGATGATGAAGTTAGTATAATTGTGGAAACGGTAAGCCAAGAAATGACAAATTTGCAGAAATTTGAAAAAAAACAAAGAAGCATTTCTTGCCGAACTGCTTGAAAAGTGTGCTAGTATTTTTACCGCAGAGGAATTAGACACAATTAACAAAATTACAGCACCTATAGGTCCAACCTTAGAAGCTCTGGGGAGCTGTAAAGCAATTATTATGCCTGCAACTACTATTAAAATTCCAGCGAATAAGAACATTGTGCCTCAAAGAAGACTTTTCTCCAAAAAAAAAATCCAAATCATCTACATCAATACCTGCTACTATGGCTATGCAGCTATTGCCATAATTTACTTTTTATTACTTACAGATAGATAGAGTTCCTTACTCTTTGTTTTTATAGAAAAAGAATGAAAATAAATCTTAATTTTTCTCCAATTTATTATTATCGAAATAGAAAAGCCTTTCCTAATTACCCACAAAATATGTAAAAAAAACATCTTTTCTAAGTACCTAGGTAGGTACCTACAGATCCAAAATTTCATCTTAAAGATTTTTTGTTAGTACTTTGACATTCACCAATGTTTTTCGGGTATAAGTTTATTTCGTTTTTATAGAAATAGTTCAGTCATTGGGGATTTTTACCTGGAAAAAAGTCGGGAAGTTTTGAAACTTTGCAGGTTTGTAGGTTTCGGGATCCCTAACTAAAATCCATAAAATGCACAATTCGAGACTTGCCGCCGGCGCCGCCATCTTGCCAAGATGGCGGCCAAAATCGGTATTTTGCAAATATCTCGAAAACTATGAGTTTTTCGAAAAAATACGTAGAGAGTAAAGTTAAAGAGGATAAAATTTCCTACAAAAAAGGTTCTATTAAAATTTTCGCTAAAGTTAACCGTTTAGGCACAAAATTCCTGTAAATTTTACAATTTTGCGTAAAGTATCATATATAGCCGATTTTACGAAATAAAATGTCTAGTAGGGTTCACTAAAACTAGTTTTCGAAGCTTTCTACAATTTTGTCATCAAACAGTGGCGTAGCATTAATTAGCTAATTAAGTTTAATTAGTTTATGATTAATTAATTTTAATTATTGAAAATGCTGTAATTGTTTCCACACCACCCAAGAGGTAAACTACATGGCGCGTTTTTTTTAACGTGGTTTCCCCTGGAGGCCTAATCCACTACGGAAATAAAAAACCTAATCTTATCTGCACAAGCCCGACGGACCTGGCTCATTGATGTCAAAGTCGATTGTGTCTGATATACTGGGCTTAGGGTGGTCTTTCAATTCGTCGAACTCTTCATCTTCAGCCGCCAGAGGGATATCCACAGACAATTCCAACTCCTCTTCATCGGAGGATTCGTTGAGTGACACTTCAGTGACGTTGTCGCAGGATTTTCCATTGCAATATTCACAAATTATTGAACATTTTAATCCTGCTTTTCTGCATCCGCAGGCTTTACCACAGTTGTTTGTCTTGCATTTACAGGATAAAAATGCCAATAGGGACTTTGGAGCTGGATCTTTCAACGTTGTTACTGGAGTAATGCCTGTTCTTGTTTTCTTCCAACCCCATTCTTCGGCTTCTTTGGTACAACCATACCACTGCTGAACCTGGTGGTAGGTTCGCAATGAATGCTGTCGTGCTGCTGCTCTCGTCGGTGGTAAAGATGCCAAATTGAATTTACTTTTTGTTAACGACTTCACAAAACACTGGTATCGATATTTATCCAGATTGATGTTCTCTTTGTCTTTGCTTCCATAGAGAGCAAGAAGAAATTTCTCACCTGCAATAGCAACTTTGTCAGCGGTGGCATGCTTGTTTTGAAATGCTTCTATAGGAGCTTGTAAGTCTTTACGTTTTTCAAAAGTTGTTAAAGTTTTCAGCTTCCCTTGGTTGAATAAGGCCGACGTCGTATCACACCCACTTATTGCGTGGAGGAACAAGAGATTGTCCTTCACCGCTTCGACGCCCTTTAAACTCTGCGACGAATAGATGCTGTCGACTGTTTTTCCTCTTCCAGGCTTCAAGAGGTATACATTATGGTGAGCCTTGCACAGTGCTGTCAACAGAACAATGAGGTCAACATCCTCTCCAACAACAAATGCGTTTTCATATGAAGATGACATCTCGATTGCCGTATTTATTATTAATGTGTCTGCATCTTCTGTAGCCTGGATCACTGTGAAGTGCGCTTCTTCAAATTTCCGTTTCAAGATGGTTATAAAGCGACCTTTGTTTGCATCGTTTGATAGGAAACTTGTCTGTGAGACTGTGGGGGTCATGGACTCATCAAACAGAACATCTGCTGTAGTTTTTTTTTGTGATCTTCGCTGTCGTTCTGCGCTTTTCGTGTTTTTTTCTGCAGCGTCTGTAGGGTAGCCATCGAAAACAACAACCGCATTTGACTGATAATGTCTTTGTACATAATTTACATAGCTGTTGCAAATCGAACCAAATGTTTCATTTCGGCTCCAAACAACTCGATGCAACAGGTATCCACCGTCAATTATGTACGCTTTGTTAGGTCCAAAGTCAATGTCTGTAACTGGTAAAAAAGCTTGGTACAATAGGGATTTCGCTGTTTTTCGCATCCCGGCTTCAGAAAACAAGGACAATGGGTACGGAGCCAGCTCATACTGCAGAAGCTGTTCAAGTTCTTCGTCGCTCTGTTTTGCAACACAAAGTCTCTGGAAAATGAGTAGAGGGTCAATGGGCACCACTTTATCATCAATACGAATGCTCGAGTTCACTGCTCTCAGGGGCAGTACTTTGTCTTTGCGTCTTAGAACCACATCACCAAAGTTTTTTCCAATCATATTATTTATTCCAACTTTGCCAATTCGCTCTGCATCAAAACAATTTATTGTTTGATCTCCAACAAGGCCTGAGGAAATGGAAATTATTTCGTCTACATCTGGGAAAGGTGGGTGTTGCTCAAGCCATGGCAACATCTTTTCCACATCATTATCGTCTCGAGTAATACGTGAATTTCTCATATCCACGTGTTGTTCTCCAGATTCAAAATAAACTCCGCAGAACTTTTCAATTTCATCACATACGTTGTGCAGATACACCATTCCTAATGTCCACCTTGTTAAAACGCTATCCGTTATCCCTCGCCCATGTGTAAGACCACCAATAGATTTCATCATCCGCATCAAGGTTTGTTCAATGGTCATGTCTGTCCAAATACCTGACCAGAATTTGTTGCTGCGTCTTATTGTGAAAAAGCCGCTGCTTGTAAATTGTTGGTATTCATCAGGTGGCATTTTCTCCTGTAGGGATAACATGTCTTACAAATATAAATGACAAGATTTCGCATAATTATGGTGGCCGCTCGCGTGAAAGTATGGGAGCATTTTTTGAGTTGTCTCTAGGTGGAGTTGCCAGTTACCCATTCTTTCTGCTTCTATAAACTGCTTCACTAGAGTCACCCTTTTAAAATAAAGCACCCAGAGTTTTGCGGTTGGCCCATTACTTTCTAGTTTTGTTAGTGCCTCTTCAAATTTTCCGGTGATTGTTTGAATTAGGTCTTGGTAATGTGTTGAAAATATCGTGGATCTGTCCAAATCAGAGAGAATGTTTTCCATAGCCAAGCGTTCTTCTTCTGTAAAGTCCACAGTCTGAATAATAATGTGTCCCAAAGCTCGGTGGACTAAAAGATGACCTCTGACTGCCCGAGCGTAAGCGTGACCTGACATCATCTTGTCTACGGAATTTGGTGCGTAAATCAATTCGAGAAGCTCCTTTAAACCGCTTCCTGACATTATATACCCGATAGATCCAAGGTAAGACATTAGCAAGTGGAAGCCTCCCAATCGAACAACTACATTGACATCCAAATGCTGATTTTCTGCAGATATAATATCTCGAGCTTTGAGGTATAATGGCTGGTCAAACGTAGTGAAACAGCTCCGCTGCTTCAACGTTTTGCATTTATCTACTGCAGAATGAATTACTGTGAAAACGGTGTCGTAGTCACTCGGTGGAGCATTAACAAATGGTAAGCAGATTATCTGTGATGTCGAGAAAGGTCTTTCTATCGTTGCTCTCTCCATAAATCCATTCCATCCGGGTATATCAGGAAGTTTGCATGATTTGGCGTATATCCAAAGCATATCTGCTCTAGTCGGTACTGCAACTTGTGAAATCGGATTGATATCGTCTAAATTTTGAATCGTCACCGTTTGTAGGCCAGATTTTGGTCTTTTCTGGAAAGTTTGTATTGCTACCGATCCATACTTTCCAATAACGTTTGCCTTTGGATTTGTAGTTTGTTACACGATAAATTGGTCATTAAGACCCCATGGGGTGCTCGTAGCAGTGTCCGCCCCTCGTACGTACCCCCACAGCTCAAATGTCCGGCCAGAACTCAATCGCGTGGGAGGGTTCACAGGTTTAGGGTGCGTCTTGGGGCGAAATGCCACGACGGGGTGTCGATATCGGGTTATTAAGACAAGATTATGGGGCGCCACGACATTTGAAAGATGTTAAGATTAATAATTAGCCGACGACCGGTCAAACGTCGAAAACCAATCGCAGTAGCGTTGCGTTGCACTCCAAGGAATACTCCTACGGCACTGGCTTTTACACCTACCTTTTGGGTGTCCTTTCTCCAGTTGCTTAGGCCCTGTACAAAGGAATACATACACAACGCAACAAGAAACTCAATCCTTGTCAGTCACAATAATACACAAATAATTGAAATGAAAAACAAGACGTAAAGTAAAAATGGGTAATCTATTACCATACTAGGTACAGGCCCGAAGGCAAGGGTGCAAGTAGCAAATGCTACAAATTGGGGTTAGTAAACAATGCAACACAATAAAGGCCGAAGGCCAAGAAAGCGGCGCATCCGCTGAGAATATTGGTCACCTAGGTCCCGGAATACGCTAATTTAATTTGCCTCAAGGCTCTCCACAATTCCCGGAGCTAGGCTTCCATAAACTTATGCTGAAGGCTTCTATTTACGTTACTTGACGATAACTAGGGCTCGGGTAATTAGCACGCGGCCCACAAATAGCATATACGATAGATTGAGAGTTCCAAAACTTCGCACGTCACTGTATAATACGCAATTCACTGTTTTATGTAACTACTAGTACAATACCTTGATTTACTGTTAGGGCTCCAAGCAACTGTGTTGTTGAAGTGCTGATGCCGGAAGATTCCGACCTGGAGATTCAACGCTCTGGCGACGCTTACAGAAGAGGGTTGCGATAGTAGCTTAGTTGCGGCAAGGGTTGATGAACAGGTAGGGACGGTTGAACGACGTCCTCGGGAAATTGTGGCGGCAAGATCCTTCGAAGAAGTAACAGGGTGGAGCCAAACGATAATTCACAACTGCTCACCCTGTATATTGATGCTTTATGTTCTTTCCTAACACGAATCCGCCAACCTGGGCGAAGAATTGTACACTACGGTACTCAGGGCTTTAAGGGACGAAAAGCACTTATAACTGCCACAAATCCGAGGGTACAACGCGCCCCTAAGAACTAAAGGGGTTGTTCTTTGTTCTTAAGTTAACTTGCACATCCGTGCGATAGCGAAGCTTAAATTGGACTCTGCGGGAGGGAACGCGCAGGACGCGGCGTTAATTCGATGATTGCGTCATGCGTAAAACTTTCCATCCATCGGCCACTCATTCGGGTACATAAAGGACCTATTGTTTGAAGTGCTGACTTGCATTCGCCAAACTACAGCGCGCAACCAGGCGCGGGGCTTCCCCCGTGCATCACGCTCGTCTCGCCGGCGCGGTAATCTGATCTTCAAGGCCTCCCCTTTCTTTAACTAGTGGACTAAATGCAGACTCCATCTACCAGCGATTTACTAAGTCACTTAGCAGGGTTCTGATGTTATGAGCATGCGTTACAGCGTTCGCCTCTAGATTGAAGCAAATGCCTTAATTAAGATACTTTATGCGACAGATGTCGGGATCTGGCCTACATATGTGCCAAACAGTTAAAGAATTTGGGAAAGCTGCCCGATGGCTTAAATTATGCTGCAATATGCGGGAGCAGAATACGGAATTACACATAGGTTCTTAACGAAAATCGGGAGTCTTAACAAGTTACACGTACAATTCTCTGGTCTGGAGCAATGGCTGTTTTAGGTGTTACACATTGGATACCTCCCATAGCATGGAAAGTCCGAAAGCCATCTAGAGTATTTGTATTGAAGTCAGCGTTGTCGAATATGAATTGCGAGAATGCTTCTGCGGCAATGACAATTTCCTGATGGATGATAGCGCTTTTTTCCAAAAGCGATGCTTCAGTGTAGGTAGAACAACACCCTAATGACGACAGTACGTTCAAAAGGTTCTTGGATCCATATTTCTTGTACAAAAAAACAGCGAGGCCTAGCTGTAAGGGAGACTGAAAAGAACGTGGTCTGGTCGCGGAAATAATTGAGTGCTCTATCGCCTTGCATTTAACTTGGGTTTTTTCTAAAGCCGATCCACGTTTATTTTTTAAGACGACACCTTGCACAAATGCTGCCAATGTCTCTGGGACGAGGTTATATAAATTCTCTAGAAACTGATCGGAAGGTGGATATGTTGTCGTATCGTATACCTGAAGTCGAATGTCCTCAAGCACTATTTTTGCAGCTGCTTCAACAACTCGCAGTCGCTCCTCCCTGACATCTGCTTTTTTGTTGGTATACCAAGCTTCAGATAAAATTTGAAAACCGGTATTGCGAAAGCAAACAATTGGAGATTTATTTGTGGTTTGAATAATTAGAATGTCATCGCCGTATTTCGTCAATAATCTTGCCTTCAAGGTTTTTAAGCTGGGACGAAAGTCTCCTTGTATTTTGTCTGCAAGGTCATGTAAGTTGAATTGACATTCGTCGCTGTTATCCTCCAAATAATTATAAATATATTCCATCGCTTCGTCTATGTTTGTAGCCGATGGACGATATGGTGGAAGACCCGTAGTTGAAGCACGTGAAAGTTTCTTCATGCACGAGATGTGGTATCGTGCTTCTTCTGCAACTAGATCATTAATAGATTTTAGCCGACCAACAATATCACTACTCCATCCATCATCACGTACTGCTGCAAGCTTCAAAACGTTTTCTTGCAAACTTAAGGACCGAACCTCATAAACGGGATTACGAAGAGCTACTTTCAGCTTTTTTTGCTTTTTGAAAAATTCTTCTGTGATCCTCTCAGCACATAAGAAGCAGTTATGTTTAAAGTCAAAAGTGTTCTCAGCTGGTGGTGATCGTAATCTCTGACCCACACGTTCAGACTCCTGACGAAAATACTTTGCAGAGTATTTTTCATTTCCATACTTCTTACGGCACGTCTCGTGAACGGTTACCGAATCACGCTGTCTTAAATAGTTTATTCTCCCGTCTTTTCTCTCTAAACTTAATCGTCTGAAGGTATTCAAACCCCGTTCCTTCACGTTTACAGTTTTACCGTCTGAAAGGCTTTTGTCACATACAAAACAACTTTCAGTCGAAGCCATGATCACACAGTCAAAATGTTATACTTGCACTATACGAGTACACAAGCACACGGTAAATGCCGAAAGCACGTTACGAAACACTGTTTCTTAAATCCATCACAATCCAAAGTCGTTTCAATACACAAAAATTAATACAACCGTAACAAGCGACACAGCAAACGATCTGCTTCGACGGGCGTTAGAATACTGGTCTGGCGGCGCGGCGGGTTGTACTTGACCCCTCAGGTTGGAGTACCTGCAGTGGCTTACAGGCTAGAAATTTGTGTGTTCGTTTTATTATGAAAGGCAAATATATACGCATATTATGTAGACAGATGAAGCAGTTGATAGAAGTTAACGAAATATGTTGTCATAAATTGAACTCTTGTGCCCAAACGGTTAACTTTAACGAAAATTTCCTTAGGAACTTTTTTGTAGTAAATTTTATCCTCTTTAATTTTGCTGTTCACGTATTTTTCCGAAAAACGCATAGTTTCCGAGATATTGGCAAAAAAGCATTTTGGGCCGCCATCTTGCCAAGATGGCGGCGCCAGCGGCACGTCTCGAATTGTGCATTTTGTGAATTTCAGTGCTAGACACCCAAATCTTCAACCCTGCAAAGTTTCAAAACTTCCGGACTTTTTTCCAGGTAAGTGCATTTTTTGATCCCCAATGACTGAACTAAAATGTCAGGATATTTTTTTGCTAAGATTTGTCGCATGGGGTCAAGTTTGACCCCTTTTGGGACCCTACAGTTTTGTCAAGATTTTATAGTTTTAGGTAGGTACCTACCTACCTACTATTTTTTATTAATTACTATATGCTATTTATGATTGTTTTAAAAGTTATTCATATTTTTTACCTATTATTTAGTTACAGTGTAGGTATGATTTTATGATTAGGTAGGTACTTAATTAAATTTTTGTATAGGTATATACCGACCTATTTGTCTTTTTTACAGGTAGGTATCTCGGAGGTTTTTAATTATTTTTGAAATTTTTGTTAGGTACCTACTAGAGTTCCTATATAGTATCAGAATCAGAGTTGAGACAACGCAAATGTCAGCCGCCATTACTGTTCCAAAAATAAATGATAACGTACAAGGCCAGAGTTGTCTTTCTTACTATGTGTCACCTGTTAATTTAATTACGTGCCACTTTGACAATGTCAAAAAATGGTTAATTTAAAACGTTTATGAAAACTACTCTGGTAGGTATCTACTACGGATCCCAGTATATAAGTAATCTTTGAGAAAGAGTTGAGACAACGTAAACGAAGTAGGTATAGCATTGGATTTTAGTTTTAGTTTGCCGCCCAGACGCACTTTTTCGCACCAAGTCTGG
The DNA here is from genome assembly GCA_940337035.1 of Agriotes lineatus. Lineage (NCBI taxonomy): Eukaryota > Metazoa > Arthropoda > Insecta > Coleoptera > Elateridae > Agriotes > Agriotes lineatus. The sequence continues at coordinate 7,175 of CALNHX010009124.1, read as the reverse complement.
TTCTACTTGTGAGTGTTCAGTTTATATTTTTGAACTATTCAGTTCTCGTTTTTGGGAATTTGTGTCAATGGATATAAAGCCCCGTTCGAATCTACTTTTGAAGTGAAAAATGCAACAACCCGTATTTGAATGGAACACATACATATTAATACATTTGCATCAATCAGTGTTAGATCTACAGTCAAATAAAAATTTTTCAAATGTGACATTCTCAGAACTGGTTTCTACAGTAACTATAGGACTTGAATCTGGCGCAATTTCAGACGAAACTGCGCATGCGCAGTGGATCACAACCAATCAGTATCTATTCCCGACTTGTCTCAACTCTCATAATATTTAGGAACTCTAGTACCTACCTACTTAGCTTTGTTATCGCTAAGATACGTTCTTTTATTCAAACTAAAAGAAAAAAAAGTATTCAGTTATAAAAAGCGTGGGGTCAAAATGGGCTCCATTTTGAGGAAATTACGTCACCAAATATTATGGGCATCCAAAGATTAAGAAGTAAGATTGGTCAATCTTCCTATTTTGTTAATTGCGATAGGTAAGTATAAGTGGTTAGGTAGGTCACCGGAACCTACCTAGCTCATTCCTTATTTTTTAAATCTAATTCAATATAACGTTCAAAAGTTAAAATTAGAGTCTTAGGTAATAAGCCACATGGGAGGAAGAAATTATACTACTTAATTGTTGTGTTCGATTTTATTGTTACATCTCTTATTTTAACTTTTGAACGTTACAATCATGCCACATTCCAATGGATTTCGCTCTCTTATAATTCAATATAGGTTTATCTTATCTAAAATTACATAAAGATCCGTGTAGAGAACACAAGTTTTTTTTATTCAATAGTAAATATGCAGAGAAAAGTCAAATTTACCTACAGGCTACAACATTAAAAATTACTATCCCATGTCTGTATCATATCGAAATAATTCAACTGCCTAGATAGGGATACATTTCTTGAAGAATATTCGGCTGATAAACAATACCTAATTGAAAATAATCCAGCTGTTTGCGTTCGATAAACGTCTTGTAAATTGCATTTAGGTGCGTTTAAAATGCAGACTACCATGCAATGCCGCAAGCACTCACTCAAAGGCAAAGAGTTCTACGTGCGCATGCGCAGCGAGTAAGGAATTATTTACGAAACGGTATACGTAGAGTCTTCTACATTTTCTAATTTACGTAATTGTACGATTAATGTATACTATACTGCTGATAATTAAATTTCTAATTTTTGTGTTATCTATATTTATGTGTTGCTATGTAGAAAAGTGTTGCTATGCAGAAAAGTACCACTTTTCTAAACTATTTTGTATTTAGGAATACAGTACATTTCCCTACAGTACGTGAAAAATAATTTATTTTATCTTACAGTAGCAGATTTTGACGTACATTAAGCTACTGTTTTCTGTGACAGAAATCCAATATTATTCACAAGTGAGATACAATGCTCACAAGTGACTATAATGGTTGACAACTTGGTGGCAGCTACCAATTATGACCAAATTTAAATTTTTTTTATTGAAAATATATTATTACATAATAATTATAAAGACAATATTTCTAAACTAAGCAGTTCACACATCAATATCTTCTTTGATAATTCTTTTATGAATGTGCACGTTAATAGTACGGTTTGTATTGTTGAAGTAGATTCCTTTCTCCGAAGTTAAATAATTTGACTTTTCGTTATGGTTTTCGACTACTGTCATCTCTAATGGTTTATTGCTGTAGAACTGCTTTAATTAAACATCGTCTTCAGCGACATTATCACTTTTTCAGCCTCCGAAACGCTTCAAGATTTTTACATCGGCACCACAATCTGCCTACAAAGTGGCAGCTGACCTTCGAAACGCATGTCCAGTGTACGTTTCGTAGTGCTCTAACTTGAGAAATTTCGCTATAGTTAGTGACATATTCCCGAAACTGTTAATGCCTACAGGTTATACCTACAGTAACTTTTCCACGTCGGTAAGTAAGAAACATATTTGCGATACAAATCTATAGAGTTAATCCCAAAACCATTGGACAAAATTGTAAAGTTTCGCTTTTTATGGGTTTTTGTATAACGAATATGAACCAGCAGAAGATCACACTAGTCTTCGATATCGTCCAAGCACATTTTTGTTGGCCTATTAATTCCAACTTTTCTTCAAAAGACCTCGTGAGAAAAGGTATTTCAAACAGTTGCTCTATTACTGTTTTTCTGCCATTATGGAAACACCACACCACACTATCAACCGAAAAAAAATTTAGAGATAGGTAGTCACTTAGTAGAACACGAATCAGCTTCAACGAACATCGCCGTTCACTATGAATGTTCGAGAATCAGAATGCACACCTTACCTCATTCGCACTTTCTAGTTACAATTCGACACAATACGGCGAGCAATGGTAGCAGTACAACTACTTAGTACTTACTTCATTCCCACCAACACGTTACTATCAGCTGATTGTTAATGAAATAGTTATAAATATGAAATCAAATATTCACGTTCCAGATGTATGTACCTACCAAAGGGCCAACAATTAAGTAATAGACTTCAGCCTTATTTATTCAAGGTGTGCTGCTCGTGCGACTCAAGCCCTGCTTGAGCAGTTTCAATGGGATGTTTTCGGTCATCCACCTTACTCTTCTGACCTTGCACAGAACGACTTCCACCTTTTTCTACAGCTGAAGCAACATCTCGGGGAAGAGGCTTTGCAAATGAGAATGAATTAAAAGAAGAAGTGGAAAGATGGCTAGTCAGTTTGGCGGGTGAGTGGTTTGACACTGGATTAAAAAAAACTCTTATCACGGTACCATAAATGTATTGAGATTCAAGATTATGTAGAAAAATAACTATTAAATGTACTCTTGAAAATATACCATTTTTTAAATTTTTGAACGTTTTTTTTTAATTTTTACTTCCTTTTACTATAAAGGAAGTATTGGATTCACCCCAAAAATTCGAAATTGAGTTTTCAACAGATCTTCGCGTTTTAGAGTCCCCTGATCCCAAAAAACATTTTTTCTCATTAGTCTGTCTGTCTATGTGTATGTGAACAGAATATCTCAAAAATGATAAGAGGTATGGCGTTGAAACTTCATATATAAGTTTTGTGTAGTATGTAGATGAGACAGCAAGCTTTTGAAGAAAATCGCATAACCGGAAGTAGGTGTTTACTCTTGTGATTTTTCAGTTTTTTTCGATTTTTTCAAAAACGGCTCTAACGACTTTTTTCAAACTTTACATTTTGATTGAATTTTTAATGTGTATTGATGTGAGATAGGTCATTTTCCAGTTGAATACTTCTAAAGTGGGCTTATCTTGTTTTTTTTTCTATTTTTTTTTATTAACTCCTATTTTAAATAGAACACCCGGTATATTATTACACTTTTGAATTCAGCTTAAATTTTTAGAGAAAATTTGTGTCTTCAACTAACGCTCTATTTTGTACCGTTTTTATAGAATTTGTAATTTTTGAAAATTTTTGACAAATTCTTAGAAATTAAAAATGAAATTTTTCACTAATTATAAGATCACTGTAAAAGGAAGTTGTGTGAGTGTATCACACCAGATTTTTTTTAATAAACTTAAATTTGAGACAACCCTTATTAAATAAAATCCAAACATTACGCTTAGTGGCCGCAAACCAGGTGATGTAATAAGACGCGTCTTGCCTCATCAATCTTATTGTTTACGTGAAGCAGTTTACAATTGATTCCGCTAATTACACAAATTTGTTTAAATCACTTAAAAACTTAAGGCCAATGTTAGATTATAACAAAAAAAAAGAATATTTACAATAACGACCCCTCTCACTAAAAACTCTAAAATCAAACAAGATACTTTTTATAGCTTTCTTCAATACTTATCATCTGATGGATATTACAAAATATTTCATCCCGAACGAATTCTAATTGAAAATCAATCAAACATAGAATATTAAAAGAAAACCATGACTGCGTATTAGCCGGTCATCAAGGCTTCAAAAGGACATATTATTATGAGACCATAAAAAATCTATATTATTGGGAAGGCATGAAACATAATATACTAAATTACATTAAAAAATGCGACACATGTCAAACAGCCAAAGTAAACTTTAAACCAAACCAAAGCCCAATGATAATTACTACCACATCTTCAAAATTTGGCGAACAAATCGCAATGGACATCGTAGGTCCACTTCCAGAGATCGAGAATGGAAATAGATTTTAACCTCAACAAAATTTATGCAAGCGTTTGGCCTTCCTAAACACAATGCAAAACTTGTAGCGATTCACTTCTTAAAATTCTGTACTCAATTCGGTTTCCCAGACTCTATTTTATTAGATAAGGGTAGAGAATTTACCTCTGCCACCTTTAAAGAAATAAACAAACTTATAGGTGTTAAACATAAATTAACAACCCCCTATTATCTCTAAACAAATGGATCCTTGGAAAGGACCCATCTAACCCTAATAGATTATTTCAAGTGTTACGTTTCCAAAGACGGAACCGACTGGGACGAGTATCTATATTTTTTTATGTATTCTTACAACAGTGATGTACATAAATCAACTTCGAAAACACCATATGAATTAATATTTGGCAAACACCAAAAATTGCAAATTTTCTGACAAAACCTAAACAAAAACCAAATTATTCTGACCTGGCACAAGGAATCATTTCTAAACTACAAATAGTCGGGGAACTTGCAAAAGAAAACCAACTCAAAGCCAAAAATAAAAGAACTTAAACAAAATTATGACAAAACCCACCAAAGGAAATACGATTTCAAATCAAATCAGTTAGTTTTACTTTACAACTCACCAGATTAGATTAGATTAAATTCCATGACTGCCTTTTGATGGCATACTGATTCTGTGCATGAATTCTCTGAATGCTCCAGTGCCTGTTAGTAGACTGATTACTTGCTTGATTTGAGTTCTGTTCAGTGTCAACAAGGTGTTGGTGGTTTGTGGGTTCAGAGTTTTTAACAATATTTTGCAATATATTGCTTGATTGCAGTTTCTCCACCCTAGTTGGTGTGCGACATTGACCCCTTCATTAATGGCTGCGCGAGCTTGGTTTTTCTGTATGCTTAGACCTTTGAATAAATAGAGGGGAGGAAGGAGCTTACGTATCTCAACTGTACAACAGCTACCGGGACGGAAGTAGCCATCTTGAAACCCCACGATTGACTCATAAGCTGTCATTATCGTTAGTTGCGGCTTGTGGTTGTTCACAAACCAAGAAAAATTCAAGTGCTGGAATAACATTTCATCACTAAGTATCAGTCTATCGATACAATAAGTTAATTAGGTAAATTAAGAAAAGTGTTGATATCATTAAATAACAAAACAAAAATGATAGTTGTGACCTTCAGACGTCACTGAGCGGTCAGTAGCGTGTCTATCTCATTTTCACCATTTTAGGGGTAGTATGAGGTTACAGATATAAATTATTTTTTAAATTAAAAAAGTATTACTTTATAAAATATTATATTTAAAATCCTATATGAACTTGTCGCAGATTATTATATTAGTCAGTTACTTCATAAAATTATTATAAACATTAATTTGTTGATGAAATGAAAAATTACACTGAATTGGGTGTTTTTAGTTTCCCTAACGATGGTAGAAGAGATACTTGGAGAAATATAATAAAAAAAAGAAAATTGGACGGCAAAGAAAAGTAGTGTTTTATGTTCACAACATTTTACTGCGGAGTGTTTTGACAGATCTTCACAATTAAAAGTACAATTATTGTCTACTGCTGTACCAAGCATAGAAGTGAACAGGCTAAAATATGTGAGTGATTTTTAGTAATGTTTTGATAGGACTATAATTTTACAAATCGTTGTACATTTGTATTGCAGGTGAGAACCCACAATCCTATATCTGTAAGGATTATTGAGAATAGAGAAGATGAACCTATTTAAAAAAAAGTAGGTTGCAATTGCAGAATATTGAAGAATAGCCATACTCAAGCTTCATATCGCGATCTACGTCTCCTGAGGTAACTGGAAAAAGACTGTCAGAGGAACCAGATACTCCTCGTAAAAATAAATTAAAAGAAACAATTTCTGAAATGCAAAAAAGAGATATTTTAAAAAGTCGTAAAATTAGAAGATTGCAAAAGTTAGTTTGGCATCGAAAGAAAACAATTACTTCATTAAAAGAAGTAACAGCTCAATTAAAAAAGATGTATCTACTCATACAGGAGCAAGAAAATAATATATTAAATAACTTTGGATCGAATATGAAGATTATCCAGAGATTATTTAATAAAACAAAGCAAAACAAGGTGACAAAAATTTTTGAGCCTGAAGTAAGGTCATTTGCTGTCACCCTTCATTTTTACTCGCCAAGAGCATACAATTTTGTGAGACATAATTTTAAAAATAGTTTGTTGCATCCTAAAACCCTTTCGATATGGTATAGATCAATTAATGCAAAACCAGGATTTACTTCTGAAGCATTTGAATTTTTGAAATTGAAAGTCCAAAATACTGACAAAAATAATCTTGTTTGTTCCCTGGTTTTTGGTGAAATGGCGATTCGTCGACATTTTGAATTTGACGGAAAGGAATATTTTGGATATGTAGACTTTGGAAACAAATTTAATTCAGATAACGTAGAATTAGCCAAAGAAGCATTAGTGTTTATGCTGGTTTCTATAAATGAAGCCTGGAAAGTACCCTTGGGATATTTTTATATACAACGTATTAATAGCGAGCAAAAGGCATTGTTAGTAAAGCAATGCCTCACATTATTGTAGAATGTTGGCATTAAAGTTAGTAACATAACCTTTGACGGTTGTTCCTCAAATCTTAGCATGTGCAATTTATTAGGATGTAAGTTTGAGGGGAAAAATGTGCAAACATATTTTTGTTATGAAAATAATAAATATTTCGTTCTGCCAGATCCTGTCCATATGTTAAAACTTATAAGAAACTGTTTTGGGGAAAAAAATATTCAAAGACTGTATGAACATTACCATTAATTTCAATTTTATAATTAAACTGAATGAACTACAGGAAAATGAAGGGTTGCATTTGGGAAATAAGTTAAGAAAACAACATGTTTCATTTTTTAAGCAAAAAATGAAAGTAAAACTTGCTTCACAACTGTTGAGCAAATCAGTAGCAGATGCTCTACTCTTTTGTAAAGAAAATTTACGGTTAAAAGATTTTGAAGA
>CALNHX010009123.1:0-53148 GCA_940337035.1 Agriotes lineatus | reverse complement strand
ATGGCACGGCAATGGCACGGCAATGGCACGGCAATGGTACGGCAATGGCACGGCAATGGCACGGCAATGGCACGGCAATGGCACGGAATTGGCACGGCAATGGCACGGCAATGGTACGGCAATGGCACGGCAATGGCACGGCAATGGCACGGCAATGGCACGGCAATGGCACGGAATTGGCACGGCAATGGCATGGCAATGACATGGCAATGGCATGGCAAGGGCATGGCAATTGCATGGCAATGGCATGGCAATGGCATGGCAATGGCATGGCAATGGCATGGCAATGGCATGGCAATGGCATGGCAATGGCATGGCAATGGCATGGCAATGGCATGGCAATGGCATGGCAATGGCATGGCAATGGCATGGCAATGGCATGGCAATGGCATGGCAATGGCATGGCAATGGCATGGCAATGGCATGGCAATGGCATGGCAATGGCATGGCAATGGCATGGCAATGGCATGGCAATGGCATGGCAATGGCATGGCAATGGCATGGCAATGGCATGGCAATGGCATGGCAATGGCATGGCAATGGCATGGCAATGGCATGGCAATGGCATGGCAATGGCATGGCAATGGCATGGCAATGGCATGGCAATGGCATGGCAATGGCATGGCAATGGCATGGCAATGGCATGGCAATGGCATGGCAATGGCATGGCAATGGCATGGCAATGGCATGGCAATGGCATGGCAATGGCATGGCAATGGCATGGCAATGGCTTGGCAATGGCATGGCAATGGCATGGCAATGGCATGGCAATGGCATGGCAATGGCATGGCAATGGCATGGCAATGGCATGGCAATGGCATGGCAATGGCATGGCAATGGCATGGCAATGGCATGGCAATGGCATGGCAATGGCATGGCAATGGCATGGCAATGGCATGGCAATGGCATGGCAATGGCATGGCAATGGCATGGCAATGGCATGGCAATGGCATGGCAATGGCATGGCAATGGCATGGCAATGGCATGGCAATGGCATGGCAATGGCATGGCAATGGCAAGGCAATGGCAAGGCAATGGCAAGGCAATGGCACGGCAATGGCACGGAATTGGCACGGAATTGGCACGGCAATGGCATGGCAATGACATGGCAATGACATGGCAAGGGCATGGCAAGGGCATGGCAATGGCATGGCAATGGCATGGCAATGGCATGGCAATGGCATGGCAATGGCATGGCAATGGCATGGCAATGGCATGGCAATGGCATGGCAATGGCATGGCAATGGCATGGCAATGGCATGGCAATGGCATGGCAATGGCATGGCAATGGCATGGCAATGGCATGGCAATGGCATGGCAATGGCATGGCAATGGCATGGCAATGGCATGGCAATGGCATGGCAATGGCATGGCAATGGCATGGCAATGGCATGGCAATGGCATGGCAATGGCATGGCAATGGCATGGCAATGGCATGGCAATGGCATGGCAATGGCATGGCAATGGCATGGCAATGGCATGGCAATGGCATGGCAATGGCATGGCAATGGCATGGCAATGGCATGGCAATGGCATGGCAATGGCATGGCAATGGCATGGCAATGGCATGGCAATGGCATGGCAATGTCATGGCAATGGCATGGCAATGGCATGGCAATGGCATGGCAATGGCATGGCAATGGCATGGCAATGGCATGGCAATGGCATGGCAATGGCATGGCAATGGCATGGCAATGGCATGGCAATGGCATGGCAATGGCATGGCAATGGCATGGCAATGGCATGGCAATGGCATGGCAATGGCATGGCAATGGCATGGCAATGGCATGGCAATGGCATGGCAATGGCATGGCAATGGCATGGCAATGACATGGCAATGGCACGGCAATGGCACGGCAATGACAGGGCAATGGCACGAAAATGGCACGGCAATGGCACGGAAATGGCACGGCAATGACATGGCAATGGCACAACAATGGCACTGCAATGGCACGGCAATGGCACGGCAATGGCACGACAATGGCACGGCCATGGCACGGCAATGGCGCGGCAATGGCACAGCAATGGCGCGGCAATGGCATGGCAATGGCATGGCAATGGCATGGCAATGGCATGGCAATGGTACAACAATGGCACTGCAATGGCACGGCAATGGCAGGACAAAGGCACGGCAATGGCAGGGCAATGGCAAGGCAATGGCATGACAATGGCACGGAAATGGCACGGCAATGGCACGGAAATGGCACGGCAATGGCACGGCAATGGCACGGCAATAGCACGGCAATGGCACGGCAATGGCACGGCAATGGCACGGCAATGGCACGGCAATAGCACGGCAATGGCACGGCAATGGCACGGCAATGGCACGGCAATTTCACGGCAATGGCACGGCAATGGCACGGCAATGGCACGGCAATGGCACGGCAATGGCACGGCAATGGCAATGGCATGGCAATGGCATGGCAATGGCATGGCAATGGCATGGCAATGGCATGGCAATGGCATGGCAATGGCATGGCAATGGCATGGCAATGGCATGGCAATGGCATGGCAATGGCATGGCAATGGCATGGCAATGGCATGGCAATGGCATGGCAATGGCATGGCAATGGCATGGCAATGGCATGGCAATGGCATGGCAATGGCATGGCAATGGCATGGCAATGGCATGGCAATGGCATGGCAATGGCATGGCAATGGCATGGCAATGGCATGGCAATGGCATGGCAATGGCATGGCAATGGCATGGCAATGGCATGGCAATGATAGGGCAATGGCACGAAAATGGCACGGCAATAGCAAGCCAATGGCATGGCAATAGCATGGCAATGGCATGGCAATGGCATGGCAATCGCACGGCAATGAAATGGCAATGGCACGGCAATGGCAAGGCAATGGCACGGCAATGGCACGGCAATGGCACGGCAATGGCACGGCAATGGCACGGCAATGGCACGGCAATGGCACGGCAATGGTACGGCAATGGCACGGCAATGGCACGGCAATGGCACGGCAATGGCACGGAATTGGCACGGCAATGGCACGGCAATGGTACGGCAATGGCACGGCAATGGCACGGCAATGGCACGGCAATGGCACGGCAATGGCACGGCAATGGCACGGAATTGGCACGGCAATGGCATGGCAATGGCATGGCAATGACATGGCAATGGCATGGCAAGGGCATGGCAATTGCATGGCAATGGCATGGCAATGGCATGGCAATGGCATGGCAATGGCATGGCAATGGCATGGCAATGGCATGGCAATGGCATGGCAATGGCATGGCAATGGCATGGCAATGGCATGGCAATGGCATGGCAATGGCATGGCAATGGCATGGCAATGGCATGGCAATGGCATGGCAATGGCATGGCAATGGCATGGCAATGGCATGGCAATGGCATGGCAATGGCATGGCAATGGCATGGCAATGGCATGGCAATGGCATGGCAATGGCATGGCAATGGCATGGCAATGGCATGGCAATGGCATGGCAATGGCATGGCAATGGCATGGCAATGGCATGGCAATGGCATGGCAATGGCATGGCAATGGCATGGCAATGGCATGGCAATGGCATGGCAATGGCATGGCAATGGCATGGCAATGGCATGGCAATGGCATGGCAATGGCATGGCAATGGCATGGCAATGGCATGGCAATGGCATGGCAATGGCATGGCAATGGCATGGCAATGGCATGGCAATGGCATGGCAATGGCATGGCAATGGCATGGCAATGGCATGGCAATGGCATGGCAATGGCATGGCAATGGCATGGCAATGGCATGGCAATGGCATGGCAATGGCATGGCAATGGCATGGCAATGGCATGGCAATGGCACGGCAATGGCACGGCAATGGCACGGCAATGGCACGGCAATGGCAGGGCAATGGCATGGCAATGGCACGGCAATGGCACGGCAATGGCACGGCAATGTCACGGCAATGGCACGGCAATGGCAAGGCAATGGGACGGCAATGACAAGGCAAGGACATGGCAATGGCATGGCAATGGCATGGCAATGGCATGGCAATGGCATGGCAATGGCATGGCAATGGCATGGCAATGGCATGGCAATGGCATGGCAATGGCATGGCAATGGCATGGCAATGGCATGGCAATTGAATGGCAATGGCATGGCAGTGGCATGGCAATGGCAAGACAATGGCACGGCAATGACACGGCAATTGCAGGGCAATGGCACAACAATGGCACTGCAATGGCACGGCAATGGCACAACAATGGCACGGCCCTGGTAAGGCAATGTCACGGCAATGGCACGGCAATGGCACGACAATGGCACGACCACGGCAGATCAATGGCATGGGAATGGCAAGGCAATGGCACCACAATGGCACCGCCATGGCACGGTAAAGGAACCGCAACGGCACGGCAGTGGCACGGCAATGACACGGCAATGGCACGACAATGACAGGGCAATGGCACGGCAATGGCACGGCAATGGCAAGGCAATGGCACGGCAATGACAAGGCAATGGTACGGCAGTGGCACGCTAATGGCACGGCAATGGCACGGAAATGGCACGGCAATGGCACGGAAATGGCGCGGCAATGGTAATGCAATGGCAAGGCAATGGCACGGCAATGACACGGCCTTGGCACGGCAATGGCAGGGCAATTGCAAGGCAATAGCACGGCAATGGCACGGCAATGGCACCGCAATGTCACGGCAATGGCACGGCAATGGCACGGCAATGGCACGGTAATGTCATGGCAATGGCATGGCAATGGCATGGCAATGGCATGGCAATGGCATGGCAATGGCATGGCAATGGCATGGCAATGGCATGGCAATGGCATGGCAATGGCATGGCAATGGCATGGCAATGGCATGGCAATGGCATGGCAATGGCATGGCAATGGCATGGCAATGGCATGGCAATGGCATGGCAATGGCATGGCAATGGCATGGCAATGGCATGGCAATTGAATGGCAATGGCATGGCAATGGCATGGCAATAGCATGGCAATGGCATGGCAATTGCATGGCAATGGCATGGCAACGGCATGGCAATGGCATTGCAATGATATGGCAATGGCACGCTAATGGCACGGCAATGGCACGAAAATGGCACGGCAATGGCACGGAAATGGCGCGGCAATGGTAAGGCAATGGCAAGGCAATGGCACGGCAATGACACGGCAATGGCATAGCAATGGCACAACAATGGCACTGCAATGGCATGGCAATGGCATGGCAATGGCATGGCAATGGCATGGCAATGGCATGGCAATGGCATGGCAATGGCATGGCAATGGCATGGCAATGGCATGGCAATGGCATGGCAATGGCATGGCAATGGCATGGCAATGGCATGGCAATGGCATGGCAATGGCATGGCAATGGCATGGCAATGGCATGGCAATGACATGGCAATGGCATGGCAATGGCATGGCAATGGCATGGCAATGGCATGGCAATGGCATGGCAATGGCATGGCAATGGCATGGCAATGGCATGGCAATGGCATGGCAATGGCATGGCAATGGCATGGCAATGGCATGGCAATGGCATGGCAATGGCATGGCAATGGCATGGCAATGGCATGGCAATGGCATGGCAATGGCATGGCAATGGCATGGCAATGGCATGGCAATGGCATGGCAATGGCATGGCAATGGCATGGCAATGGCATGGCAATGGCATGGCAATGGCATGGCAATGGCATGGCAATGGCATGGCAATGGCATGGCAATGGCATGGCAATGGCATGGCAATGGCATGGCAATGGCATGGCAATGACAGGGCAATGGCACGAAAATGGCACGGCAATAGCAAGCCAATGGCATGGCAATAGCATGGCAATGGCATGGCAATGGCATGGCAATCGCACGGCAATGAAATGGCAATGGCACGGCAATGGCAAGGCAATGGCACGGCAATGGCACGGCAATGGCACGGCAATGGCACGGCAATGGCACGGCAATGGCACGGCAATGGTACGGCAATGGCACGGCAATGGCACGGCAATGGCACGGCAATGGCACGGAATTGGCACGGCAATGGCACGGCAATGGTACGGCAATGGCACGGCAATGGCACGGCAATGGCACGGCAATGGCACGGCAATGGCACGGAATTGGCACGGCAATGGCATGGCAATGACATGGCAATGGCATGGCAAGGGCATGGCAATTGCATGGCAATGGCATGGCAATGGCATGGCAATGGCATGGCAATGGCATGGCAATGGCATGGCAATGGCATGGCAATGGCATGGCAATGGCATGGCAATGGCATGGCAATGGCATGGCAATGGCATGGCAATGGCATGGCAATGGCATGGCAATGGCATGGCAATGGCATGGCAATGGCATGGCAATGGCATGGCAATGGCATGGCAATGGCATGGCAATGGCATGGCAATGGCATGGCAATGGCATGGCAATGGCATGGCAATGGCATGGCAATGGCATGGCAATGGCATGGCAATGGCATGGCAATGGCATGGCAATGGCATGGCAATGGCATGGCAATGGCATGGCAATGGCATGGCAATGGCATGGCAATGGCATGGCAATGGCATGGCAATGGCATGGCAATGGCATGGCAATGGCATGGCAATGGCATGGCAATGGCATGGCAATGGCATGGCAATGGCATGGCAATGGCATGGCAATGGCATGGCAATGGCATGGCAATGGCATGGCAATGGCATGGCAATGGCATGGCAATGGCATGGCAATGGCATGGCAATGGCTTGGCAATGGCATGGCAATGGCATGGCAATGGCATGGCAATGGCATGGCAATGGCATGGCAATGGCATGGCAATGGCATGGCAATGGCATGGCAATGGCATGGCAATGGCATGGCAATGGCATGGCAATGGCATGGCAATGGCATGGCAATGGCATGGCAATGGCATGGCAATGGCATGGCAATGGCATGGCAATGGCATGGCAATGGCATGGCAATGGCATGGCAATGGCATGGCAATGGCATGGCAATGGCATGGCAATGGCATGGCAATGGCATGGCAATGGCATGGCAATGGCATGGCAATGGCATGGCAATGGCATGGCAATGGCATGGCAATGGCATGGCAATGGCATGGCAATGGCATGGCAATGGCATGGCAATGGCATGGCAATGGCATGGCAATGGCAAGGCAATGGCAAGGCAATGGCAAGGCAATGGCACGGCAATGGCACGGAATTGGCACGGAATTGGCACGGCAATGGCATGGCAATGACATGGCAATGACATGGCAAGGGCATGGCAAGGGCATGGCAATGGCATGGCAATGGCATGGCAATGGCATGGCAATGGCATGGCAATGGCATGGCAATGGCATGGCAATGGCATGGCAATGGCATGGCAATGGCATGGCAATGGCATGGCAATGGCATGGCAATGGCATGGCAATGGCATGGCAATGGCATGGCAATGGCATGGCAATGGCATGGCAATGGCATGGCAATGGCATGGCAATGGCATGGCAATGGCATGGCAATGGCATGGCAATGGCATGGCAATGGCATGGCAATGGCATGGCAATGGCATGGCAATGGCATGGCAATGGCATGGCAATGGCATGGCAATGGCATGGCAATGGCATGGCAATGGCATGGCAATGGCATGGCAATGGCATGGCAATGGCATGGCAATGGCATGGCAATGGCATGGCAATGTCATGGCAATGGCATGGCAATGGCATGGCAATGGCATGGCAATGGCATGGCAATGGCATGGCAATGGCATGGCAATGGCATGGCAATGGCATGGCAATGGCATGGCAATGGCATGGCAATGGCATGGCAATGGCATGGCAATGGCATGGCAATGGCATGGCAATGGCATGGCAATGGCATGGCAATGGCATGGCAATGGCATGGCAATGGCATGGCAATGGCATGGCAATGGCATGGCAATGACATGGCAATGGCACGGCAATGGCACGGCAATGACAGGGCAATGGCACGAAAATGGCACGGCAATGGCACGGAAATGGCACGGCAATGACATGGCAATGGCACAACAATGGCACTGCAATGGCACGGCAATGGCACGGCAATGGCACGACAATGGCACGGCCATGGCACGGCAATGGCGCGGCAATGGCACAGCAATGGCGCGGCAATGGCATGGCAATGGCATGGCAATGGCATGGCAATGGCATGGCAATGGTACAACAATGGCACTGCAATGGCACGGCAATGGCAGGACAAAGGCACGGCAATGGCAGGGCAATGGCAAGGCAATGGCATGACAATGGCACGGAAATGGCACGGCAATGGCACGGAAATGGCACGGCAATGGCACGGCAATGGCACGGCAATAGCACGGCAATGGCACGGCAATGGCACGGCAATGGCACGGCAATGGCACGGCAATAGCACGGCAATGGCACGGCAATGGCACGGCAATGGCACGGCAATTTCACGGCAATGGCACGGCAATGGCACGGCAATGGCACGGCAATGGCACGGCAATGGCACGGCAATGGCAATGGCATGGCAATGGCATGGCAATGGCATGGCAATGGCATGGCAATGGCATGGCAATGGCATGGCAATGGCATGGCAATGGCATGGCAATGGCATGGCAATGGCATGGCAATGGCATGGCAATGGCATGGCAATGGCATGGCAATGGCATGGCAATGGCATGGCAATGGCATGGCAATGGCATGGCAATGGCATGGCAATGGCATGGCAATGGCATGGCAATGGCATGGCAATGGCATGGCAATGGCATGGCAATGGCATGGCAATGGCATGGCAATGGCATGGCAATGGCATGGCAATGGCATGGCAATGGCATGGCAATGGCATGGCAATGGCATGGCAATGATAGGGCAATGGCACGAAAATGGCACGGCAATAGCAAGCCAATGGCATGGCAATAGCATGGCAATGGCATGGCAATGGCATGGCAATCGCACGGCAATGAAATGGCAATGGCACGGCAATGGCAAGGCAATGGCACGGCAATGGCACGGCAATGGCACGGCAATGGCACGGCAATGGCACGGCAATGGCACGGCAATGGCACGGCAATGGTACGGCAATGGCACGGCAATGGCACGGCAATGGCACGGCAATGGCACGGAATTGGCACGGCAATGGCACGGCAATGGTACGGCAATGGCACGGCAATGGCACGGCAATGGCACGGCAATGGCACGGCAATGGCACGGCAATGGCACGGAATTGGCACGGCAATGGCATGGCAATGGCATGGCAATGACATGGCAATGGCATGGCAAGGGCATGGCAATTGCATGGCAATGGCATGGCAATGGCATGGCAATGGCATGGCAATGGCATGGCAATGGCATGGCAATGGCATGGCAATGGCATGGCAATGGCATGGCAATGGCATGGCAATGGCATGGCAATGGCATGGCAATGGCATGGCAATGGCATGGCAATGGCATGGCAATGGCATGGCAATGGCATGGCAATGGCATGGCAATGGCATGGCAATGGCATGGCAATGGCATGGCAATGGCATGGCAATGGCATGGCAATGGCATGGCAATGGCATGGCAATGGCATGGCAATGGCATGGCAATGGCATGGCAATGGCATGGCAATGGCATGGCAATGGCATGGCAATGGCATGGCAATGGCATGGCAATGGCATGGCAATGGCATGGCAATGGCATGGCAATGGCATGGCAATGGCATGGCAATGGCATGGCAATGGCATGGCAATGGCATGGCAATGGCATGGCAATGGCATGGCAATGGCATGGCAATGGCATGGCAATGGCATGGCAATGGCATGGCAATGGCATGGCAATGGCATGGCAATGGCATGGCAATGGCATGGCAATGGCATGGCAATGGCATGGCAATGGCATGGCAATGGCATGGCAATGGCATGGCAATGGCATGGCAATGGCATGGCAATGGCATGGCAATGGCACGGCAATGGCACGGCAATGGCACGGCAATGGCACGGCAATGGCAGGGCAATGGCATGGCAATGGCACGGCAATGGCACGGCAATGGCACGGCAATGTCACGGCAATGGCACGGCAATGGCAAGGCAATGGGACGGCAATGACAAGGCAAGGACATGGCAATGGCATGGCAATGGCATGGCAATGGCATGGCAATGGCATGGCAATGGCATGGCAATGGCATGGCAATGGCATGGCAATGGCATGGCAATGGCATGGCAATGGCATGGCAATGGCATGGCAATGGCATGGCAATTGAATGGCAATGGCATGGCAGTGGCATGGCAATGGCAAGACAATGGCACGGCAATGACACGGCAATTGCAGGGCAATGGCACAACAATGGCACTGCAATGGCACGGCAATGGCACAACAATGGCACGGCCCTGGTAAGGCAATGTCACGGCAATGGCACGGCAATGGCACGACAATGGCACGACCACGGCAGATCAATGGCATGGGAATGGCAAGGCAATGGCACCACAATGGCACCGCCATGGCACGGTAAAGGAACCGCAACGGCACGGCAGTGGCACGGCAATGACACGGCAATGGCACGACAATGACAGGGCAATGGCACGGCAATGGCACGGCAATGGCAAGGCAATGGCACGGCAATGACAAGGCAATGGTACGGCAGTGGCACGCTAATGGCACGGCAATGGCACGGAAATGGCACGGCAATGGCACGGAAATGGCGCGGCAATGGTAATGCAATGGCAAGGCAATGGCACGGCAATGACACGGCCTTGGCACGGCAATGGCAGGGCAATTGCAAGGCAATAGCACGGCAATGGCACGGCAATGGCACCGCAATGTCACGGCAATGGCACGGCAATGGCACGGCAATGGCACGGTAATGTCATGGCAATGGCATGGCAATGGCATGGCAATGGCATGGCAATGGCATGGCAATGGCATGGCAATGGCATGGCAATGGCATGGCAATGGCATGGCAATGGCATGGCAATGGCATGGCAATGGCATGGCAATGGCATGGCAATGGCATGGCAATGGCATGGCAATGGCATGGCAATGGCATGGCAATGGCATGGCAATGGCATGGCAATTGAATGGCAATGGCATGGCAATGGCATGGCAATAGCATGGCAATGGCATGGCAATTGCATGGCAATGGCATGGCAACGGCATGGCAATGGCATTGCAATGATATGGCAATGGCACGCTAATGGCACGGCAATGGCACGAAAATGGCACGGCAATGGCACGGAAATGGCGCGGCAATGGTAAGGCAATGGCAAGGCAATGGCACGGCAATGACACGGCAATGGCATAGCAATGGCACAACAATGGCACTGCAATGGCATGGCAATGGCATGGCAATGGCATGGCAATGGCATGGCAATGGCATGGCAATGGCATGGCAATGGCATGGCAATGGCATGGCAATGGCATGGCAATGGCATGGCAATGGCATGGCAATGGCATGGCAATGGCATGGCAATGGCATGGCAATGGCATGGCAATGGCATGGCAATGGCATGGCAATGGCATGGCAATGGCATGGCAATGGCATGGCAATGGCATGGCAATGGCATGGCAATGGCATGGCAATGGCATGGCAATGGCATGGCAATGGCATGGCAATGGCATGGCAATGGCATGGCAATTGCATGGCAATGGCATGGCAATGGCATGGCAATGGCATGGCAATGGCATGGCAATGGCATGGCAATGGCATGGCAATGGCATGGCAATGGCATGGCAATGGCATGGCAATGGCATGGCAATGGCATGGCAATGGCATGGCAATGGCATGGCAATGGCATGGCAAGGGCATGGCAATTGCATGGCAATGGCTTGGCAATGGCATGGCAATGGCATGGCAATGGCATGGCAATGGCATGGCAATGGCATGGCAATGGCATGGCAATGGCATGGCAATGGCATGGCAATGGCATGGCAATGGCATGGCAATGGCATGGCAATGGCATGGCAATGGCATGGCAATGGCATGGCAATGGCATGGCAATGGCATGGCAATGGCATGGCAATGGCATGGCAATGGCATGGCAATGGCATGGCAATGGCATGGCAATGGCATGGCAATGGCATGGCAATGGCATGGCAATGGCATGGCAATTGCATGGCAATGGCATGGCAATGGCATGGCAATGGCATGGCAATGGCATGGCAATGGCATGGCAATGGCATGGCAATGGCATGGCAATGGCATGGCAATGGCATGGCAATGGCATGGCAATGGCATGGCAATGGCATGGCAATGGCATGGCAATGGCATGGCAATGGCATGGCAATGGCATGGCAATGGCATGGCAATGGCATGGCAATGGCATGGCAATGGCATGGCAATGGCATGGCAATGGCATGGCAATGGCATGGCAATGATAGGGCAATGGCACGAAAATGGCACGGCAATAGCAAGCCAATGGCATGGCAATAGCATGGCAATGGCATGGCAATGGCATGGCAATCGCACGGCAATGAAATGGCAATGGCACGGCAATGGCAAGGCAATGGCACGGCAATGGCACGGCAATGGCACGGCAATGGCACGGCAATGGCACGGCAATGGCACGGCAATGGCACGGCAATGGTACGGCAATGGCACGGCAATGGCACGGCAATGGCACGGCAATGGCACGGAATTGGCACGGCAATGGCACGGCAATGGTACGGCAATGGCACGGCAATGGCACGGCAATGGCACGGCAATGGCACGGCAATGGCACGGCAATGGCACGGAATTGGCACGGCAATGGCATGGCAATGGCATGGCAATGACATGGCAATGGCATGGCAAGGGCATGGCAATTGCATGGCAATGGCATGGCAATGGCATGGCAATGGCATGGCAATGGCATGGCAATGGCATGGCAATGGCATGGCAATGGCATGGCAATGGCATGGCAATGGCATGGCAATGGCATGGCAATGGCATGGCAATGGCATGGCAATGGCATGGCAATGGCATGGCAATGGCATGGCAATGGCATGGCAATGGCATGGCAATGGCATGGCAATGGCATGGCAATGGCATGGCAATGGCATGGCAATGGCATGGCAATGGCATGGCAATGGCATGGCAATGGCATGGCAATGGCATGGCAATGGCATGGCAATGGCATGGCAATGGCATGGCAATGGCATGGCAATGGCATGGCAATGGCATGGCAATGGCATGGCAATGGCATGGCAATGGCATGGCAATGGCATGGCAATGGCATGGCAATGGCATGGCAATGGCATGGCAATGGCATGGCAATGGCATGGCAATGGCATGGCAATGGCATGGCAATGGCATGGCAATGGCATGGCAATGGCATGGCAATGGCATGGCAATGGCATGGCAATGGCATGGCAATGGCATGGCAATGGCATGGCAATGGCATGGCAATGGCATGGCAATGGCATGGCAATGGCATGGCAATGGCATGGCAATGGCATGGCAATGGCATGGCAATGGCATGGCAATGGCATGGCAATGGCATGGCAATGGCATGGCAATGGCACGGCAATGGCACGGCAATGGCACGGCAATGGCACGGCAATGGCAGGGCAATGGCATGGCAATGGCACGGCAATGGCACGGCAATGGCACGGCAATGTCACGGCAATGGCACGGCAATGGCACGGCAATGGCAAGGCAATGGGACGGCAATGACAAGGCAAGGGCATGGCAATGGCATGGCAATGGCATGGCAATGGCATGGCAATGGCATGGCAATGGCATGGCAATGGCATGGCAATGGCATGGCAATGGCATGGCAATAGCATGGCAATGGCATGGCAATGGCATGGCAATTGAATGGCAATGGCATGGCAGTGGCATGGCAATGGCAAGACAATGGCACGGCAATGACACGGCAATTGCAGGGCAATGGCACAACAATGGCACTGCAATGGCACGGCAATGGCACAACAATGGCACGGCCCTGGTAAGGCAATGTCACGGCAATGGCACGGCAATGGCACGACAATGGCACGACCACGGCAGGTCAATGGCATGGGAATGGCAAGGCAATGGCACCACAATGGCACCGCCATGGCACGGTAAAGGAACCGCAACGGCACGGCAGTGGCACGGCAATGACACGGCAATGGCACGGCAATGACAGGGCAATGGCACGGCAATGGCACGGCAATGGCAAGGCAATGGCACGGCAATGACAAGGCAATGGTACGGCAGTGGCACGCTAATGGCACGGCAATGGCACGGAAATGGCACGGCAATGGCACGGAAATGGCGCGGCAATGGTAATGCAATGGCAAGG
The DNA here is from genome assembly GCA_940337035.1 of Agriotes lineatus. Classification (NCBI taxonomy): domain Eukaryota; kingdom Metazoa; phylum Arthropoda; class Insecta; order Coleoptera; family Elateridae; genus Agriotes; species Agriotes lineatus. The sequence goes on along the minus strand of CALNHX010009123.1, from coordinate 38,992 downwards.
CAATGGCACGGCAATGACACGGCCTTGGCACGGCAATGGCAGGGCAATTGCAAGGCAATAGCACGGCAATGGCACGGCAATGGCACCGCAATGTCACGGCAATGGCACGGCAATGGCACGGCAATGGCACGGTAATGTCATGGCAATGGCATGGCAATGGCATGGCAATGGCATGGCAATGGCATGGCAATGGCATGGCAATGGCATGGCAATGGCATGGCAATGGCATGGCAATGGCATGGCAATGGCATGGCAATGGCATGGCAATGGCATGGCAATGGCATGGCAATGGCATGGCAATGGCATGGCAATGGCATGGCAATGGCATGGCAATGGCATGGCAATGGCATGGCAATGGCATGGCAATGGCATGGCAATGGCATGGCAATGGCATGGCAATGGCATGGCAATGGCATGGCAATGGCATGGCAATGGCATGGCAATTGAATGGCAATGGCATGGCAATGGCATGGCAATAGCATGGCAATGGCATGGCAATGGCATGGCAATGGCATGGCAACGGCATGGCAATGGCATTGCAATGATATGGCAATGGCACGCTAATGGCACGGCAATGGCACGAAAATGGCACGGCAATGGCACGGAAATGGCGCGGCAATGGTAAGGCAATGGCAAGGCAATGGCACGGCAATGACACGGCAATGGCATAGCAATGGCACAACAATGGCACTGCAATGGCATGGCAATGGCATGGCAATGGCATGGCAATGGCATGGCAATGGCATGGCAGTGGCATGGCAATGGCATGGCAATGGCATGGCAATGGCATGGCAATGGCATGGCAATGGCATGGCAATGGCATGGCAATGGCATGGCAATGGCATGGCAATGGCATGGCAATGGCATGGCAATGGCATGGCAATGGCATGGCAATGGCATGGCAATGGCATGGCAATGGCATGGCAATGGCAAGGCAATGGCATGGCAATGGCATGGCAATGGCATGGCAATGGCATGGCAATGGCATGGCAATGGCATGGCAATGGCATGGCAATGGCATGGCAATGGCATGGCAATGGCATGGCAATGGCATGGCAATGGCATGGCAATGGCATGGCAATTGCATGGCAATGGCATGGCAATGGCATGGCAATGGCATGGCAATGGCATGGCAATGGCATGGCAATGGCATGGCAATGGCATGGCAATGGCATGGCAATGGCATGGCAATGGCATGGCAATGGCATGGCAATGGCATGGCAATGGCATGGCAATGGCATGGCAAGGGCATGGCAATTGCATGGCAATGGCATGGCAATGGCATGGCAATGGCATGGCAATGGCATGGCAATGGCATGGCAATGGCATGGCAATGGCATGGCAATGGCATGGCAATGGCATGGCAATGGCATGGCAATGGCATGGCAATGGCATGGCAATGGCATGGCAATGGCATGGCAATGGCATGGCAATGGCATGGCAATGGCATGGCAATGGCATGGCAATGGCATGGCAATGGCATGGCAATGGCATGGCAATGGCATGGCAATGGCATGGCAATGGCATGGCAATGGCATGGCAATGGCATGGCAATGGCATGGCAATGGCATGGCAATGGCATGGCAATGGCATGGCAATGGCATGGCAATGGCATGGCAATGGCATGGCAATGGCATGGCAATGGCATGGCAATGGCATGGCAATGGCATGGCAATGGCATGGCAATGGCATGGCAATGGCATGGCAATGGCATGGCAATGGCATGGCAATGGCATGGCAATGGCATGGCAATGGCATGGCAATGGCATGGCAATGGCATGGCAATGGCATGGCAATGGCATGGCAATTGCATGGCAATGGCATGGCAATGGCATGGCAATGGCATGGCAATGGCATGGCAATGGCATGGCAATGGCATGGCAATGGCATGGCAATGGCATGGCAATGGCATGGCAATGGCATGGCAATGGCATGGCAATGGCATGGCAATGGCATGGCAATGGCATGGCAATGGCATGGCAATGGCATGGCAATGGCATGGCAATGGCATGGCAAGGGCATGGCAATTGCATGGCAATGGCATGGCAATGGCATGGCAATGGCATGGCAATGGCATGGCAATGGCATGGCAATGGCATGGCAATGGCATGGCAATGGCATGGCAATGGCATGGCAATGGCATGGCAATGGCATGGCAATGGCATGGCAATGGCATGGCAATGGCATGGCAATGGCATGGCAATGGCATGGCAATGGCATGGCAATGGCATGGCAATGGCATGGCAATGGCATGGCAATGGCATGGCAATGGCATGGCAATGGCATGGCAATGGCATGGCAATGGCATGGCAATGGCATGGCAATGGCATGGCAATGGCATGGCAATGGCATGGCAATGGCATGGCAATGGCATGGCAATGGCATGGCAATGGCATGGCAATGGCATGGCAATGGCATGGCAATGGCATGGCAATGGCATGGCAATGGCATGGCAATGGCATGGCAATGGCATGGCAATGGCATGGCAATGGCATGGCAATGGCATGGCAATGGCATGGCAATGGCATGGCAATGGCATGGCAATGGCATGGCAATGGCATGGCAATGGCATGGCAATGGCATGGCAATGGCATGGCAATGGCATGGCAATGGCATGGCAATGGCATGGCAATGGCATGGCAATGGCATGGCAATGGCATGGCAATGGCATGGCAATGGCATGGCAATGGCATGGCAATGGCATGGCAATGGCATGGCAATGGCATGGCAATGGCATGGCAATGGCATGGCAATGGCATGGCAATGGCATGGCAATGGCATGGCAATGGCATGGCAATGGCATGGCAATGGCATGGCAATGGCATGGCAATGGCATGGCAATGGCATGGCAATGGCAGGGCAATGGCATGGCAATGGCACGGCAATGGCACGGCAACGGCACGGCAATGGCATGGCAATGGCATGGCAATGGCACGGCAATGGCACGGCAATGGCACGGCAATGGCACGGCAATGGCATGGCAATGGCATGGCAATGGCACGGCAATGGCACGGCAATGGCACTGCAATGGCACGGCAATGGCACGGCAATGGCACGGCAACGGCACGATAATGGTACGGCAATGGCACGGCAATGGCATGGCAATGGCATGGCAATGGCACGGCAATGGCACGGCAATTGCACGAAAATGGCACCACAATGGCAGGGCAATGGCACGGCAATGGCACGGCAACGGCACGATAATGGTACGGCAATGGCATGGCAATGGCATGGCAATGGCATGGCAATGGCACGGCAATGGCACGGCAATTGCACGAAAATGGCACCACAATGGCAGGGCAATGGCACGGCAATGGCACGGCAATGGCATGGAAATGGCACGGCAATGTCACGGCAATGGCAGGGCAATGGCATGGCAATGGCACGGCAATGGCACGGCAATGGCACGGCAATGGCACGGCAATTGCACGAAAATGGCAGGGCAATGGCATGGCAATGGCACGGCAATGGCATGGCAATGGCACGGCAATGGCACGGCAATGGCATGGCAATGGCACGGTAATGGCACTGCAATGTCACGGCAATGGCAGGGCAATGGCATGGCAATGGCACGGCAATGGCAGGGCAATGGCACGGCAATGGCACGGCAATCGCACGGCAAAGGCAGGGCAATGGCATGGCAATGGCACGGCAACGGCATGGCAATGGCACGGCAATGGCACGAAAATGGCACGGCAATGACACGGAAATGGCACGGCAATGGCACGGCAATGGCACTGCAATGGCACGGCAATGGCACGGCAATGGCACGGCAACGGCACGATAATGGTACGGCAATGGCACGGCAATGGCACGGCAATGGCAGGGCAATGGCATGGCAATGGCATGGCAATGGCATGGCAATGGCACGGCAATGGCACGGCAATGGCACGGCAATGGCAGGGCAATGGCATGGCAATGGCACGGCAATGGCATGGCAATGGCACGGCAATGGCACGAAAATGGCACGGCAATGGCACGGAAATGGCACGGCAATGGCACGGCAATGGCACTGCAATGGCACGGCAATGGCACGGCAATGGCACGGCAACGGCACGATAATGGTACGGCAATGGCACGGCAATGGCACGGCAATGGCAGGGCAATGGCATGGCAATGGCATGGCAATGGCATGGCAATGGCACGGCAATGGCACGGCAATTGCACGAAAATGGCACCACAATGGCAGGGCAATGGCACGGCAATGGCACGGCAATGGCATGGAAATGGCACGGCAATGTCACGGCAATGGCACGGCAATGGCACGGCAATATCACGGCAATGGCACGGTAATGGCACGGCAATGTCACGGTAATGGCACGGAAATGGCACAGCAATGGCACGGCAATGGCACGGCAATGGCACGGCAATGGCACGGCAATGGCACGGCAATAGCACGACAATGGAACGGCAATAGTACGGCAATGGCACGGCAATGGCACGGCAATGAAACGACAATGGCACGGCAATGGCACGGCAATGGCAGGGCAATGGCAGGGCAATGGCAGGGCAATGGCACGGCAATGGCACGGCAATGGCACGAAAATGTCACGATAATGGCACGGCAATGTCACGGCAATGTCGCGGCAATGGCACGGCAATGGCACGGCAATATCACGGCAATGGCAGGGCAATGGCATGGCAATGGCACGGCAATGGCACGGCAATGGCACTGCAATGTCACGGCAATGGCACGGCAATGGCACGGCAATATCACGGCAATGGAACGGCAATGGCACCACAATGGCACGGCAATGGCAGGGCAATGGCATGGCAAGTGCACGGTAATGGCACGGCAATGTCACGGTAATGGCACGGAAATGGCACAGCAATGGCACGGCAATGGCACGGCAATGGCACGGCAATGGCACGACAATGGCACGGCAATAGCACGACAATGGAACGGCAATAGTACGGCAATGGCACGGCAATGGCACGGCAATGAAACGACAATGGCACGGCAATGGCACGGCAAGGGCAGGGCAATGGAATGGCAATGGCACGGCAATGGCACGGCAAGTGCACGAAAATGGCACGGCAATGGCAGGGCAATGGCATAGCAATGGCACGTTAATGGCACGGCAATGTCACGGCAATGGCAGGGCAATGGCATGGCAATGGCACGGCAATGGCACGGCAATGGCACGGCAATGGCACGGCAATTGCACGAAAATGGCAGGGCAATGGCATGGCAATGGCACGGCAATGGCACGGCAATGGCACGGCAATTGCACGAAAATGGCAGGGCAATGGCATGGCAATGGCACGGCAATGGCATGGCAATGTCACGGCAATGGCACGGCAATGTCACGGTAATGGTACGGAAATGGCACAGCAATGGCACGGCAATGGCACGGCAATGGCACGGCAATGGCACTGCAATGGCACGGCAATAGCTCGACAATGGAACGGCAATAGTACGGCAATGGCACGGCAATGGCACTGCAATGGCCCGGCAATATCACGGCAATGGAACGGCAATGGCACGGCAATGGCACGGCAATGGCAGGGCAATGGCATGGCAAGTGCACGGTAATGGCACGGCAATGTCACGGTAATGGCACGGAAATGGCACAGCAATGGCACGGCAATGGCACGGCAATGGCACGGCAATGGCACGACAATGGCACGGCAATAGCACGACAATGGAACGGCAATAGTACGGCAATGGCACGGCAATGGCACGGCAATGAAACGACAATGGCACGGCAATGGCACGGCAAGGGCAGGGCAATGGAATGGCAATGGCACGGCAATGGCACGGCAATTGCACGAAAATGGCACGGCAATGTCACGGCAATGGCAGGGCAATGGCATGGCAATGGCACGGCAATGGCACGGCAATGGCACGGCAATTGCACGAAAATGGCAGGGCAATGGCATGGCAATGGCATGGCAATGTCACGACAATGGCACGAAAATGGCACGGCAATGGCACGGCAATGGCAGGGCAATGGCATGGCAATGGCACGGCAATGGCATGGCAATGGCACGGCAATGGCACGAAAATGGCACGGCAATGGCACGGAAATGGCACGGCAATGGCACGGCAATGGCACTGCAATGGCACGGCAATGGCACGGCAATGGCACGGCAACGGCACGATAATGGTACGGCAATGGCACGGCAATGGCACGGCAATGGCACGGCAATGGCAGGGCAATGGCATGGCAATGGCATGGCAATGGCATGGCAATGGCACGGCAATGGCACGGCAATTGCACGAAAATGGCACCACAATGGCAGGGCAATGGCACGGCAATGGCACGGCAATGGCATGGAAATGGCACGGCAATGTCACGGCAATGGCAGGGCAATGGCATGGCAATGGCACGGCAATGGCACGGCAATGGCACGGCAATTGCACGGCAATTGCACGAAAATGGCAGGGCAATGGCATGGCAATGGCACGGCAATGGCATGGCAATGGCACGGCAATGGCACGGCAATGGCATGGCAATGGCACGGTAATGGCACTGCAATGTCACGGCAATGGCAGGGCAATGGCATGGCAATGGCACGGCAATGGCAGGGCAATGGCACGGCAATGGCACGGCAATCGCACGGCAAAGGCAGGGCAATGGCATGGCAATGGCACGGCAACGGCATGGCAATGGCACGGCAATGGCACGAAAATGGCACGGCAATGACACGGAAATGGCACGGCAATGGCACGGCAATGGCACTGCAATGGCACGGCAATGGCACGGCAATGGCACGGCAACGGCACGATAATGGTACGGCAATGGCACGGCAATGGCACGGCAATGGCAGGGCAATGGCATGGCAATGGCATGGCAATGGCATGGCAATGGCACGGCAATGGCACGGCAATGGCACGGCAATGGCAGGGCAATGGCATGGCAATGGCACGGCAATGGCATGGCAATGGCACGGCAATGGCACGAAAATGGCACGGCAATGGCACGGAAATGGCACGGCAATGGCACGGCAATGGCACTGCAATGGCACGGCAATGGCACGGCAATGGCACGGCAACGGCACGATAATGGTACGGCAATGGCACGGCAATGGCACGGCAATGGCAGGGCAATGGCATGGCAATGGCATGGCAATGGCATGGCAATGGCACGGCAATGGCACGGCAATTGCACGAAAATGGCACCACAATGGCAGGGCAATGGCACGGCAATGGCACGGCAATGGCATGGAAATGGCACGGCAATGTCACGGCAATGGCACGGCAATGGCACGGCAATATCACGGCAATGGCACGGTAATGGCACGGCAATGTCACGGTAATGGCACGGAAATGGCACAGCAATGGCACGGCAATGGCACGGCAATGGCACGGCAATGGCACGGCAATGGCACGGCAATAGCACGACAATGGAACGGCAATAGTACGGCAATGGCACGGCAATGGCACGGCAATGAAACGACAATGGCACGGCAATGGCACGGCAATGGCAGGGCAATGGCAGGGCAATGGCAGGGCAATGGCACGGCAATGGCACGGCAATGGCACGAAAATGTCAAGATAATGGCACGGCAATGTCACGGCAATGTCGCGGCAATGGCACGGCAATGGCACGGCAATATCACGGCAATGGCAGGGCAATGGCATGGCAATGGCACGGCAATGGCACGGCAATGGCACTGCAATGTCACGGCAATGGCACGGCAATGGCACGGCAATATCACGGCAATGGAACGGCAATGGCACGGCAATGGCACGGCAATGGCAGGGCAATGGCATGGCAAGTGCACGGTAATGGCACGGCAATGTCACGGTAATGGCACGGAAATGGCACAGCAATGGCACGGCAATGGCACGGCAATGGCACGGCAATGGCACGACAATGGCACGGCAATAGCACGACAATGGAACGGCAATAGTACGGCAATGGCACGGCAATGGCACGGCAATGAAACGACAATGGCACGGCAATGGCACGGCAAGGGCAGGGCAATGGAATGGCAATGGCACGGCAATGGCACGGCAATTGCACGAAAATGGCACGGCAATGGCAGGGCAATGGCATAGCAATGGCACGTTAATGGCACGGCAATGTCACGGCAATGGCACGGCAATTGCACGAAAATGGCAGGGCAATGGCATGGCAATGGCACGGCAATGGCACGGCAATGGCACGGCAATTGCACGAAAATGGCAGGGCAATGGCATGGCAATGGCACGGCAATGGCATGGCAATTGCACGAAAATGGCAGGGCAATGGCATGGCAATGGCACGGCAATGGCACGGCAATGGCACGGCAATGGCAGGGCAATGGCATAGCAATGGCACGTTAATGGCACGACAATGTCACGGCAATGGCACGGCAATTGCACGAAAATGGCAGGGCAATGGCATGGCAATGGCACGGCAATGGCACGGCAATGGCACGGCAATTGCACGAAAATGGCAGGGCAATGGCATAGCAATGGCACGTTAATGGCACGGCAATGGCACGGCAATGGCACGGCAATTGCACGAAAATGGCAGGGCAATGGCATGGCAATGGCACGGCAATGGCACGGCAATGGCACGGCAATTGCACGAAAATGGCAGGGCAATGGCATGGCAATGGCACGGCAATGGCATGGCAATGTCACGGCAATGGCACGGCAATGTCACGGTAATGGTACGGAAATGGCACAGCAATGGCACTGCAATGGCACGGCAATAGCTCGACAATGGAACGGCAATAGTACGGCAATGGCACGGCAATGGCACTGCAATGGCCCGGCAATATCACGGCAATGGAACGGCAATGGCACGGCAACGGCACGGCAATGGCAGGGCAATGGCATGGCAAATGCACGGTAATGGCACGGCAATGTCACGGTAATGGCACGGAAATGGCACAGCAATGGCACGGCAATGGCACGGCAATGGCACGGCAATGGCACGACAATGGCACGGCAATAGCACGACAATGGAACGGCAATAGTACGGCAATGGCACGGCAATGGCACGGCAATGAAACGACAATGGCACGGCAATGGCACGGCAAGGGCAGGGCAATGGAATGGCAATGGCACGGCAATGGCACGGCAATTGCACGAAAATGGCACGGCAATGTCACGGCAATGGCAGGGCAATGGCATGGCAATGGCACGGCAATGGCACGGCAATGGCACGGCAATGGCACGGCAATTGCACGAAAATGGCAGGGCAATGGCATGGCAATGGCACGGCAATGGCACGGCAATTGCACGAAAATGGCAGGGCAATGGCATGGCAATGGCACGGCAATGGCATGGCAATGTCACGGCAATGGCACGGCAATGTCACGGTAATGGTACGGAAATGGCACAGCAATGGCACGGCAATGGCACGGCAATGGCACGGCAATGGCACGGCAATGGCACGGCAGTAGCTCGACAATGGAACGGCAATAGTACGGCAATGGCATGGCAATGGCACGGCAATGGCACGGCAATGGCATGGCAATGGCACGGTAATGGCACTGCAATGTCACGGCAATGGCAGGGCAATGGCATGGCAATGGCACGGCAATGGCAGGGCAATGGCACGGCAATGGCACGGCAATCGCACGGCAAAGGCAGGGCATTGGCATGGCAATGGCACGGCAACGGCATGGCAATGGCACGGCAATGGCACGAAAATGGCACGGCAATGACACGGAAATGGCACGGCAATGGCACGGCAATGGCACTGCAATGGCACGGCAATGGCACGGCAGTGGCACGGCAACGGCACGATAATGGTACGGCAATGGCACGGCAATGGCACGGCAATGGCAGGGCAATGGCATGGCAATGGCATGGCAATGGCATGGCAATGGCACGGCAATGGCACGGCAATGGCACGGCAATGGCAGGGCAATGGCATGGCAATGGCAGGGCAATGGCATGGCAATGGCACGGCAATGGCACGAAAATGGCACGGCAATGGCACGGAAATGGCACGGCAATGGCACGGCAATGGCACTGCAATGGCACGGCAATGGCACGGCAATGGCACGGCAACGGCACGATAATGGTACGGCAATGGCACGGCAATGGCACGGCAATGGCAGGGCAATGGCATGGCAATGGCATGGCAATGGCATGGCAATGGCACGGCAATGGCACGGCAATTGCACGAAAATGGCACCACAATGGCAGGGCAATGGCACGGCAATGGCACGGCAATGGCATGGAAATGGCACGGCAATGTCACGGCAATGGCACGGCAATGGCACGGCAATATCACGGCAATGGCACGGTAATGGCACGGCAATGTCACGGTAATGGCACGGAAATGGCACAGCAATGGCACGGCAATGGCACGGCAATGGCACGGCAATGGCACGGCAATGGCACGGCAATAGCACGACAATGGAACGGCAATAGTACGGCAATGGCACGGCAATGGCACGGCAATAGCACGACAATGGAACGGCAATAGTACGGCAATGGCAGGGCAATGGCAGGGCAATGGCACGGCAATGGCACGGCAATGGCACGAAAATGTCAAGATAATGGCACGGCAATGTCACGGCAATGTCGCGGCAATGGCACGGCAATGGCACGGCAATATCACGGCAATGGCAGGGCAATGGCATGGCAATGGCACGGCAATGGCACGGCAATGGCACTGCAATGTCACGGCAATGGAACGGCAATGGCACGGCAATGGCACGGCAATGGCAGGGCAATGGCATGGCAAGTGCACGGTAATGGCACGGCAATGTCACGGTAATGGCACGGAAATGGCACAGCAATGGCACGGCAATGGCACGGCAATGGCACGGCAATGGCACGACAATGGCACGGCAATAGCACGACAATGGAACGGCAATGGCACGGCAATGGCACGGCAATGGCAGGGCAATGGCATGGCAAGTGCACGGTAATGGCACGGCAATGTCACGGTAATGGCACGGAAATGGCACAGCAATGGCACGGCAATGGCACGGCAATGGCACAACAATGGCACGACAATGGCACGGCAATAGCACGACAATGGAACGGCAATAGTACGGCAATGGCACGGCAATGGCACGGCAATGAAACGACAATGGCACGGCAATGGCACGGCAAGGGCAGGGCAATGGAATGGCAATGGCACGGCAATGGCACGGCAATTGCACGAAAATGGCACGGCAATGGCAGGGCAATGGCATAGCAATGGCACGTTAATGGCACGGCAATGTCACGGCAATGGCAGGGCAATGGCATGGCAATGGCACGGCAATGGCACGGCAATGGCACGGCAATGGCACGGCAATTGCACGAAAATGGCAGGGCAATGGCATGGCAATGGCACGGCAATGGCACGGCAATGGCACGGCAATTGCACGAAAATGGCAGGGCAATGGCATGGCAATGGCACGGCAATGGCATGGCAATGTCACGGCAATGGCACGGCAATGTCACGGTAATGGTACGGAAATGGCACAGCAATGGCACGGCAATGGCACGGCAATGGCACGGCAATGGCACTGCAATGGCACGGCAATAGCTCGACAATGGAACGGCAATAGTACGGCAATGGCACGGCAATGGCACTGCAATGGCCCGGCAATATCACGGCAATGGAACGGCAATGGCACGGCAATGGCACGGCAATGGCAGGGCAATGGCATGGCAAATGCACGGTAATGGCACGGCAATGTCACGGTAATGGCACGGAAATGGCACAGCAATGGCACGGCAATGGCACGGCAATGGCACGGCAATGGCACGACAATGGCACGGCAATAGCACGACAATGGAACGGCAATAGTACGGCAATGGCACGGCAATGGCACGGCAATGAAACGACAATGGCACGGCAATGGCACGGCAAGGGCAGGGCAATGGAATGGCAATGGCACGGCAATGGCACGGCAATTGCACGAAAATGGCACGGCAATGTCACGGCAATGGCAGGGCAATGGCATGGCAATGGCACGGCAATGGCACGGCAATGGCACGGCAATGGCACGGCAATTGCACGAAAATGGCAGGGCAATGGCATGGCAATGGCACGGCAATGGCACGGCAATGGCACGGCAATTGCACGAAAATGGCAGGGCAATGGCATGGCAATGGCACGGCAATGGCATGGCAATGTCACGGCAATGGCACGGCAATGTCACGGTAATGGTACGGAAATGGCACAGCAATGGCACGGCAATGGCACGGCAATGGCACGGCAATGGCACGGCAATGGCACGGCAGTAGCTCGACAATGGAACGGCAATAGTACGGCAATGGCACGGCAATGGCACTGCAATGACACGACAATGGCACGGCAATGGCACGGCAATGGCAGGGCAATGGCATGGCAATGGCACGGCAATGGCACGGCAATGGCACGGCAACGGCACGGTAATGGTACGGCAATGGCACGGCAATGGCACGGCAATGAAACGACAATGGCACGGCAATGGCACGGCAATGGCAGGGCAATGGCATGGCAATGGCACGGCAATGGCACGGAAATGGCACAGCAATGGCACGGCAATGGCACGGCAATGGCACGGCAATAGCACGGCAATAGCACAACAATTGAACGGCAATAGTACGGCAATGGCACGGCAATGGCACGGCAATGAAACGACAATGGCACGGCAATGGCACGGCAATGGCACGGCAATGGCAGGGCAATGGCATGGCAATGGCACGGCAATGGCACGGCAATGTCACGGCAATGGCAGGGCAATGGCATGGCAATGGTACGGCAATGGCACGGCAATGGCACGGCAATGGCACGGCAATTGCACGAAAATGGCAGGGCAATGGCATGGCAATGGCACGGCAATGGCATGGCAATGGCACGGCAATGGCAGGGCAATGGCACGGCAATGGCACGGCAATGGCACGGCAATGGCACGGCAATGGCAGGGCAATGGCATGGCAATGGCACGGCAATGGCATAGCAATGGCACGGCAATGGCACGAAAATGGCACGGCAATGGCACTGCAATGGCACTGCAATGGCACGGCAATGGCACGGCAACGGCACGATAATGGTACGGCAATGGCACGGCAATGGCAAAGCAATGGCAGGGCAATGGCATGGCAATGGCACGGCAATGGCATGGCAATGGCACGGCAATGGCACGGCAATGGCACGGCAATGGCACGGCAATGGCACGGCAATGGCAGGGCAATGGCACGGCAATGGCACGGCAATGGCACGGCAATATCACGGCAATGGAACGGCAATGGCACGGCAATGGCAGGGCAATGGCATGGCAATGGCACGGTAATGGCACGGCAATGTCACGGTAATGGCACGGAAATGGCACAGCAATGGCACGGCAATGGCACGGCAATGGCACGGCAATAGCACGACAATGGAACGGCAATAGTACGGCAATGGCACGGCAATGGCACGGCAATGAAACGACAATGGCACGGCAATGGTACGGCAATGGCAGGGCAATGGCATGGCGATGGCACAGCAATGGCACGGCAATGGCACGAAAATGTCACGGTAATGGCACGGCAACGGCACGGTAATGGTACGGCAATGGCACGGCAATGGCACGGCAATGAAACGACAATGGCACGGCAATGGCATGGCAATGGCACGGCAATGGCACGGCAATGGCACGGTAATGGCACGGCAATGTCACGGTAATGGCACGGAAATGGCACAGCAATGGCACGGCAATGGCACGGCAATGGCACGGCAATGGCACGGCAATGGCACGGCAATAGCACGACAATGGAACGGCAATAGTACGGCAATGGCACGGCAATGGCACGGCAATGAAACGACAATGGCACGGCAATGGCACGGCAATGGCAGGGCAATGGCATGGCAATGGCACGGCAATGACACGGCAATGGCACGGCAATGGCACGGCAACGGCACGGTAATTATACGGCAATGGCACGGCAATGGCACGGCAATGGAACGACAATGGCACGGCAATGGCACGGTAATGGCACGGCAATGGCACGGCAATGGCAGGGCAAAGGCAGGGCAATGACATGGCAATGGCACGGCAATGGCACGGCAATTGCACCAAAATGGCACGGCAATGGCAGGGCAATGGCATGGCAATGGCACGGTAATGGCACGGCAATGTCACGGCAATGGCAGGGCAATGGCATGGCAATGGCACGGCAATGGCACGGCAATGGCACGGCAATGGCACGGCAATGGCACGGCAATTGCACGAAAATGGCAGGGCAATGGCATGGCAATGGCACGGCAATGGCATGGCAATGGCACGGCAATGGCACAACAATGGCACGGCAATGGCAGGGCAATGGCATGGCAATGGCACGGCAATGGCATAGCAATGGCACGGCAATGGCACGAAAATGGCACAACAATGGCACGGCAATGGCAGGGCAATGGCATGGCAATGGCACGGCAATGGCATGGCAATGGCACGGCAATGGCACAACAATGGCACGGCAATGGCAGGGCAATGGCATGGCAATGGCACGGCAATGGCAGGGCAATGGCATGGCAATGGCACGGCAATGGCAGGGCAATGGCACGGCAATGGCACAACAATGGCACGGCAATGGCAGGGCAATGGCATGGCAATGGCACGGCAATGGCACAACAATGGCACGGCAATGGCAGGGCAATGGCATGGCAATGGCACGGCAATGGCAGGGCAATGGCATGGCAATGGCACGGCAATGGCAGGGCAATGGCACGGCAATGGCACAACAATGGCACGGCAATGGCAGGGCAATGGCATGGCAATGGCACGGCAATGGCATAGCAATGGCACGGCAATGGCACGAAAATGGCACGGCAATGGCACGAAAATGGCACGGCAATGGCACGGCAATGGCACTGCAATGGCACGGCAATGGCACGGCAATGGCACGGCAACGGCACGATAATGGTACGGCAATGGCACGGCAATGGCACAGCAATGGCAGGGCAATGGCATGGCAATGGCACGGCAATGGCATGGCAATGGCACGGCAATGGCACGGCAATGGCACGGCAATTGCACGAAAATGGCACGGCAATAGCATGGCAATGGCTCGGCAATGACACGGCAATGGCACGAAAATGGCACGGAAATGGCAGGGCAATGGCATGGCAATGTCACGGTAATGGCACGGAAATGGCACGAAAATGGAACGGCA
This sequence comes from Agriotes lineatus, assembly GCA_940337035.1. NCBI lineage: Eukaryota > Metazoa > Arthropoda > Insecta > Coleoptera > Elateridae > Agriotes > Agriotes lineatus. Next base: position 23,964 of record CALNHX010009123.1, on the reverse strand, counting down.
ATGGCAAGGCAATGGCATGGCAATGTCACGGTAATGGCACGAAAATGGCACGGCAATGGCAGGGCAATGGCATGGCAATGTCACAGCAATGGCACGGCAATGGCACGAAAATGGCACGGCAATGGCAGGGCAATGGCATGGCAATGTCACGGTAATGGCACGAAAATGGCACGGCAATGGCAGGCAATGGCATGGCAATGTCACGGCAATGGCACACCAATGGCACAAAAATGGCACGGCAATGGCAAGGCAATGGTATGGCAATGTCACGGTAATGGCACGAAAATGGCACGGCAATGGCAGGGCAATGGCATGGCAATGTCACGACAATGGCACGGCAATGGCACGAAAATGGCATGGCAATGGCACGGAAATGGCACGGCAATGGCACGGCAATGGCACGGCAATGGCATGGCAATGGCACGGTAATGGTACGGCAATGGCACGGCAATGGCACGGCAATGGAACGACAATGGCACGGCAATGGCACGGTAATGGCACGGCAATGGCACGGCAATGGCAGGGCAATGGCAGGGCAATGACATGGCAATGGCACGGCAATGGCACGGCAATTGCACCAAAATGGCACGGCAATGGCAGGGCAATGGCACGGCAATGAAACGACAATGGCACGGCAATGGCACGGCAATGGCAGTGCAATGGCATGGCAATGGCACGGCAATGACACGGCAATGGCACGGCAATGGCACGGCAACGGCACGGTAATTATACGGCAATGGCACGGCAATGGCACGGCAATGGAACGACAATGGCACGGCAATGGCACGGTAATGGCACGGCAATGGCACGGCAATGGCAGGGCAATGGCAGGGCAATGACATGGCAATGGCACGGCAATGGCACGGCAATTGCACCAAAATGGCACGGCAATGGCAGGGCAATGGCATGGCAATGGCACGGTAATGGCACGGCAATGTCACGGCAATGGCAGGGCAATGGCATGGCAATGGCACGGCAATGGCACGGCAATGGCACGGCAATGGCACGGCAATTGCACGAAAATGGCAGGGCAATGGCATGGCAATGGCACGGCAATGGCATGGCAATGGCACGGCAATGGCAGGGCAATGGCACGGCAATGGCACAACAATGGCACGGCAATGGCAGGGCAATGGCATGGCAATGGCACGGCAATGGCATAGCAATGGCACGGCAATGGCACGAAAATGGCACGGCAATGGCACGAAAATGGCACGGCAATGGCACGGCAATGGCACTGCAATGGCACGGCAATGGCACGGCAATGGCACGGCAACGGCACGATAATGGTACGGCAATGGCACGCCAATGGCACAGCAATGGCAGGGCAATGGCCTGGCAATGGCACGGCAATGGCATGGCAATGGCACGGCAATGGCACGGCAATGGCACGGCAATTGCACGAAAATGGCACGGCAATTGCATGGCAATGGCTCGGCAATGACACGGCAATGGCACGAAAATGGCACGGAAATGGCAGGGCAATGGCATGGCAATGTCACGGTAATGGCACGGAAATGGCACGAAAATGGAACGGCAATGGCAAGGCAATGGCATGGCAATGTCACGGTAATGGCACGAAAATGGCACGGCAATGGCAGGGCAATGGCATGGCAATGTCACAGCAATGGCACGGCAATGGCACGAAAATGGCACGGCAATGGCAGGGCAATGGCATGGCAATGTCACGGTAATGGCACGAAAATGGCACGGCAATGGCAGGCAATGGCATGGCAATGTCACGGCAATGGCACACCAATGGCACAAAAATGGCACGGCAATGGTATGGCAATGTCACGGTAATGGCACGAAAATGGCACGGCAATGGCAGGGCAATGGCATGGCAATGTCACGACAATGGCACGGCAATGGCACGAAAATGGCATGGCAATGGCACGGAAATGGCACGGCAATGGCACGGCAATGGCACGGCAATGGCACGGCAATGGCACGGTAATGGTACGGCAATGGCACGGCAATGGCACGGCAATGGAACGACAATGGCACGGCAATGGCACGGCAATGGCAGGGCAATGGCATGGCAATGGCACGGCAATGGCACGGCAATTGCACGAAAATGGCACGGCAATGGCAAGGCAATGGCATGGCAATGGCACGGTAATGGCACGGCAATGTCACGGCAATGGCAGGGCAATGGCATGGCAATGGCACGGCAATGGCACGGCAATGGCACGGCAATGGCACGGCAATTGCACGAAAATGGCAGGGCAATGGCATGGCAATGGCACGGTAATGGCACGGCAATGTCACGGCAATGGCAGGGCAATGGCATGGCAATGGCACGGCAATGGCACGGCAATGGAACGGCAATGGCACGGCAATTGCACGAAAATGGCAGGGCAATGGCTCGGCAATGACACGGCAATGGCACGAAAATGGCACGGCAATGGCACGGCAATGGCATGGCAATGTCACGGTAATGGCACGGAAATGGCACGAAAATGGAACGGCAATGGCAAGGCAATGGCATGGCAATGTCACGGTAATGGCACGAAAATGGCACGGCAATGGCAGGGCAATGGCATGGCAATGTCACAGCAATGGCACGGCAATGGCACGAAAATGGCACGGCAATGGCAGGGCAATGGCATGGCAATGTCACGGTAATGGCACGAAAATGGCACGGCAATGGCAGGCAATGGCATGGCAATGTCACGGCAATGGCACACCAATGGCACAAAAATCTCACGGCAATGGCAAGGCAATGGTATGGCAATGTCACGGTAATGGCACGAAAATGGCACGGCAATGGCAGGGCAATGGCATGGCAATGTCACGACAATGGCACGGCAATGGCACGAAAATGGCATGGCAATGGCACGGAAATGGCACGGCAATGGCACGGCAATGGCACGGCAATGGCACGGCAATGGCACGGTAATGGTACGGCAATGGCACGGCAATGGCACGGCAATGGAACGACAATGGCACGGCAATGGCACGGCAATGGCAGGGCAATGGCATGGCAATGGCACGGCAATGGCACGGCAATTGCACGAAAATGGCACGGCAATGGCAAGGCAATGGCATGGCAATGGCACGGTAATGGCACGGCAATGTCACGGCAATGGCAGGGCAATGGCATGGCAATGGCACGGCAATGGCACGGCAATGGCACGGCAATGGCACGGCAATTGCACGAAAATGGCAGGGCAATGGCATGGCAATGGCACGGCAATGGCATGGCAATGGCACGGCAATGGCACGGCAATGGCATGGCAATGGCACGGTAATGGCACTGCAATGTCACGGCAATGGCAGGGCAATGGCATGGCAATGGCACGGCAATGGCAGGGCAATGGCACGGCAATGGCACGGCAATGGCACGGCAATGGCAGGGCAATGGCATGGCAATGGCACGGCAACGGCATGGCAATGGCACGGCAATGGCACGATAATGGTACGGCAATGGCACGGCAATGGCACGACAATGGCAGGGCAATGGCATGGCAATGGCATGGCAATGGCACGGCAATGGCACGGCAATGGCACGGCAATGGCAGGGCAATGGCATGGCAATGGCACGGCAATGGCATGGCAATGGCACGGCAATGGCACGAAAATGGCACGGCAATGGCACGGAAATGGCACGGCAATGGCACGGCAATGGCACTGCAATGGCACGGCAATGGCACGGCAATGGCACGGCAACGGCACGATAATGGTACGGCAATGGCACGGCAATGGCACGGCAATGGCAGGGCAATGGCATGGCAATGGCATGGCAATGGCATGGCAATGGCACGGCAATGGCACGGCAATTGCACGAAAATGGCACCACAATGGCAGGGCAATGGCACGGCAATGGCACGGCAATGGCATGGAAATGGCACGGCAATGTCACGGCAATGGCAGGGCAATGGCATGGCAATGGCACGGCAATGGCACGGCAATGGCACGGCAATGGCACGGCAATTGCACGAAAATGGCACGGCAATAGCACGACAATGGAACGGCAATAGTACGGCAATGGCACGGCAATGGCACGGCAATGAAACGACAATGGCACGGCAATGGCACGGCAATGGCAGGGCAATGGCATGGCAATGGCACGGCAATGACACGGCAATGGCACGGCAATGGCACGGCAACGGCACGGTAATTATACGGCAATGGCACGGCAATGGCACGGCAATGGAACGACAATGGCACGGCAATGGCACGGTAATGGCACGGCAATGGCACGGCAATGGCAGGGCAATGGCAGGGCAATGACATGGCAATGGCACGGCAATGGCACGGCAATTGCACCAAAATGGCACGGCAATGGCAGGGCAATGGCATGGCAATGGCACGGTAATGGCACGGCAATGTCACGGCAATGGCAGGGCAATGGCATGGCAATGGCACGGCAATGGCACGGCAATGGCACGGCAATGTCACGGCAATGGCAGGTCAATGGCATGGCAATGGCAGGGCAATGGCATGGCAATGGCACGGCAATGGCACGGTAATGGCACGGCAATGTCACGGTAATGGCACGGAAATGGCACAGCAATGGCACGGCAATGGCACGGCAATGGCACGGCAATGGCACGGCAATGGCACGGCAATAGCACGACAATGGAACGGCAATAGTACGGCAATGGCACGGCAATGGCACGGCAATGAAACGACAATGGCACGGCAATGGCACGGCAATGGCAGTGCAATGGCATGGCAATGGCACGGCAATGACACGGCAATGGCACGGCAATGGCACGGCAACGGCACGGTAATTATACGGCAATGGCACGGCAATGGCACGGCAATGGAACGACAATGGCACGGCAATGGCACGGTAATGGCACGGCAATGGCACGGCAATGGCAGGGCAATGGCAGGGCAATGACATGGCAATGGCACGGCAATGGCACGGCAATTGCACCAAAATGGCACGGCAATGGCAGGGCAATGGCATGGCAATGGCACGGTAATGGCACGGCAATGTCACGGCAATGGCAGGGCAATGGCATGGCAATGGCACGGCAATGGCACGGCAATGGCACGGCAATGGCACGGCAATTGCACGAAAATGGCAGGGCAATGGCATGGCAATGGCACGGCAATGGCATGGCAATGGCACGGCAATGGCAGGGCAATGGCACGGCAATGGCACAACAATGGCACGGCAATGGCAGGGCAATGGCATGGCAATGGCACGGCAATGGCATAGCAATGGCACGGCAATGGCACGAAAATGGCACGGCAATGGCACGAAAATGGCACGGCAATGGCACGGCAATGGCACTGCAATGGCACGGCAATGGCACGGCAATGGCACGGCAACGGCACGATAATGGTACGGCAATGGCACGGCAATGGCACAGCAATGGCAGGGCAATGGCATGGCAATGGCACGGCAATGGCATGGCAATGGCACGGCAATGGCACGGCAATGGCACGGCAATTGCACGAAAATGGCACGGCAATTGCATGGCAATGGCTCGGCAATGACACGGCAATGGCACGAAAATGGCACGGAAATGGCAGGGCAATGGCATGGCAATGTCACGGTAATGGCACGGAAATGGCACGAAAATGGAACGGCAATGGCAAGGCAATGGCATGGCAATGTCACGGTAATGGCACGAAAATGGCACGGCAATGGCAGGGCAATGGCATGGCAATGTCACAGCAATGGCACGGCAATGGCACGAAAATGGCACGGCAATGGCAGGGCAATGGCATGGCAATGTCACGGTAATGGCACGGCAATGGCACGGCAATGGCACGGCAATTGCACGAAAATGGCAGGGCAATGGCATGGCAATGGCACGGCAATGGCATGGCAATGGCACGGCAATGGCAGGGCAATGGCACGGCAATGGCACGGCAATGGCACGGCAATGGCACGGCAATGGCAGGGCAATGGCATGGCAATGGCACGGCAATGGCATAGCAATGGCACGGCAATGGCACGAAAATGGCACGGCAATGGCACTGCAATGGCACTGCAATGGCACGGCAATGGCACGGCAACGGCACGATAATGGTACGGCAATGGCACGGCAATGGCAAAGCAATGGCAGGGCAATGGCATGGCAATGGCACGGCAATGGCATGGCAATGGCACGGCAATGGCACGGCAATGGCACGGCAATGGCACGGCAATGGCACGGCAATGGCAGGGCAATGGCACGGCAATGGCACGGCAATGGCACGGCAATATCACGGCAATGGAACGGCAATGGCACGGCAATGGCAGGGCAATGGCATGGCAATGGCACGGTAATGGCACGGCAATGTCACGGTAATGGCACGGAAATGGCACAGCAATGGCACGGCAATGGCACGGCAATGGCACGGCAATAGCACGACAATGGAACGGCAATAGTACGGCAATGGCACGGCAATGGCACGGCAATGAAACGACAATGGCACGGCAATGGTACGGCAATGGCAGGGCAATGGCATGGCGATGGCACAGCAATGGCACGGCAATGGCACGAAAATGTCACGGTAATGGCACGGCAACGGCACGGTAATGGTACGGCAATGGCACGGCAATGGCACGGCAATGAAACGACAATGGCACGGCAATGGCATGGCAATGGCACGGCAATGGCACGGCAATGGCACGGTAATGGCACGGCAATGTCACGGTAATGGCACGGAAATGGCACAGCAATGGCACGGCAATGGCACGGCAATGGCACGGCAATGGCACGGCAATGGCACGGCAATAGCACGACAATGGAACGGCAATAGTACGGCAATGGCACGGCAATGGCACGGCAATGAAACGACAATGGCACGGCAATGGCACGGCAATGGCAGGGCAATGGCATGGCAATGGCACGGCAATGACACGGCAATGGCACGGCAATGGCACGGCAACGGCACGGTAATTATACGGCAATGGCACGGCAATGGCACGGCAATGGAACGACAATGGCACGGCAATGGCACGGTAATGGCACGGCAATGGAACGGCAATGGCAGGGCAAAGGCAGGGCAATGACATGGCAATGGCACGGCAATGGCACGGCAATTGCACCAAAATGGCACGGCAATGGCAGGGCAATGGCATGGCAATGGCACGGTAATGGCACGGCAATGTCACGGCAATGGCAGGGCAATGGCATGGCAATGGCACGGCAATGGCACGGCAATGGCACGGCAATGGCACGGCAATGGCACGGCAATGGCACGGCAATTGCACGAAAATGGCAGGGCAATGGCATGGCAATGGCACGGCAATGGCATGGCAATGGCACGGCAATGGCAGGGCAATGGCACGGCAATGGCACAACAATGGCACGGCAATGGCAGGGCAATGGCATGGCAATGGCACGGCAATGGCATAGCAATGGCACGGCAATGGCACGAAAATGGCACGGCAATGGCACGAAAATGGCACGGCAATGGCACGGCAATGGCACTGCAATGGCACGGCAATGGCACGGCAATGGCACGGCAACGGCACGATAATGGTACGGCAATGGCACGGCAATGGCACAGCAATGGCAGGGCAATGGCATGGCAATGGCACGGCAATGGCATGGCAATGGCACGGCAATGGCACGGCAATGGCACGGCAATTGCACGAAAATGGCACGGCAATAGCATGGCAATGGCTCGGCAATGACACGGCAATGGCACGAAAATGGCACGGAAATGGCAGGGCAATGGCATGGCAATGTCACGGTAATGGCACGGAAATGGCACGAAAATGGAACGGCAATGGCAAGGCAATGGCATGGCAATGTCACGGTAATGGCACGAAAATGGCACGGCAATGGCAGGGCAATGGCATGGCAATGTCACAGCAATGGCACGGCAATGGCACGAAAATGGCACGGCAATGGCAGGGCAATGGCATGGCAATGTCACGGTAATGGCACGAAAATGGCACGGCAATGGCAGGCAATGGCATGGCAATGTCACGGCAATGGCACACCAATGGCACAAAAATGGCACGGCAATGGCAAGGCAATGGTATGGCAATGTCACGGTAATGGCACGAAAATGGCACGGCAATGGCAGGGCAATGGCATGGCAATGTCACGACAATGGCACGGCAATGGCACGAAAATGGCATGGCAATGGCACGGAAATGGCACGGCAATGGCACGGCAATGGCACGGCAATGGCACGGCAATGGCACGGTAATGGTACGGCAATGGCACGGCAATGGCACGGCAATGGAACGACAATGGCACGGCAATGGCACGGCAATGGCAGGGCAATGGCATGGCAATGGCACGGCAATGGCACGGCAATTGCACGAAAATGGCACGGCAATGGCAAGGCAATGGCATGGCAATGGCACGGTAATGGCACGGCAATGTCACGGCAATGGCAGGGCAATGGCATGGCAATGGCACGGCAATGGCACGGCAATGGCACGGCAATGGCACGGCAATTGCACGAAAATGGCAGGGCAATGGCATGGCAATGGCACGGCAATGGCATGGCAATGGCACGGCAATGGCACGGCAATGGCATGGCAATGGCACGGTAATGGCACTGCAATGTCACGGCAATGGCAGGGCAATGGCATGGCAATGGCACGGCAATGGCAGGGCAATGGCACGGCAATGGCACGGCAATGGCACGGCAATGGCAGGGCAATGGCATGGCAATGGCACGGCAACGGCATGGCAATGGCACGGCAATGGCACGATAATGGTACGGCAATGGCACGGCAATGGCACGACAATGGCAGGGCAATGGCATGGCAATGGCATGGCAATGGCATGGCAATGGCATGGCAATGGCACGGCAATGGCACGGCAATGGCACGGCAATGGCAGGGCAATGGCATGGCAATGGCACGGCAATGGCATGGCAATGGCACGGCAATGGCACGAAAATGGCACGGCAATGGCACGGAAATGGCACGGCAATGGCACGGCAATGGCACTGCAATGGCACGGCAATGGCACGGCAATGGCACGGCAACGGCACGATAATGGTACGGCAATGGCACGGCAATGGCACGGCAATGGCAGGGCAATGGCATGGCAATGGCATGGCAATGGCATGGCAATGGCACGGCAATGGCACGGCAATTGCACGAAAATGGCACCACAATGGCAGGGCAATGGCACGGCAATGGCACGGCAATGGCATGGAAATGGCACGGCAATGTCACGGCAATGGCAGGGCAATGGCATGGCAATGGCACGGCAATGGCACGGCAATGGCACGGCAATGGCACGGCAATTGCACGAAAATGGCACGGCAATAGCACGACAATGGAACGGCAATAGTACGGCAATGGCACGGCAATGGCACGGCAATGAAACGACAATGGCACGGCAATGGCACGGCAATGGCAGGGCAATGGCATGGCAATGGCACGGCAATGACACGGCAATGGCACGGCAATGGCACGGCAACGGCACGGTAATTATACGGCAATGGCACGGCAATGGCACGGCAATGGAACGACAATGGCACGGCAATGGCACGGTAATGGCACGGCAATGGCACGGCAATGGCAGGGCAATGGCAGGGCAATGACATGGCAATGGCACGGCAATTGCACCAAAATGGCACGGCAATGGCAGGGCAATGGCATGGCAATGGCACGGTAATGGCACGGCAATGTCACGGCAATGGCAGGGCAATGGCATGGCAATGGCACGGCAATGGCACGGCAATGGCACGGCAATGTCACGGCAATGGCAGGGCAATGGCATGGCAATGGCAGGGCAATGGCATGGCAATGGCACGGCAATGGCACGGTAATGGCACGGCAATGTCACGGTAATGGCACGGAAATGGCACAGCAATGGCACGGCAATGGCACGGCAATGGCATGGCAATGGCACGGCAATGGCACGGCAATGGCACGGCAATGGCACGGCAATGGCACGGCAATGGCAGGGCAATGGCACGGCAATGGCACGGCAATGGCACGGCAATATCACGGCAATGGAACGGCAATGGCACGGCAATGGCAGGGCAATGGCATGGCAATGGCACGGTAATGGCACGGCAATGTCACGGTAATGGCACGGAAATGGCACAGCAATGGCACGGCAATGGCACGGCAATGGCACGGCAATATCACGGCAATGGAACGGCAATGGCACGGCAATGGCAGGGCAATGGCATGGCAATGGCACGGTAATGGCACGGCAATGTCACGGTAATGGCACGGAAATGGCACAGCAATGGCACGGCAATGGCACGGCAATGGCACGGCAATAGCACGACAATGGAACGGCAATAGTACGGCAATGGCACGGCAATGGCACGGCAATGAAACGACAATGGCACGGCAATGGTACGGCAATGGCAGGGCAATGGCATGGCGATGGCACAGCAATGGCACGGCAATGGCACGAAAATGTCACGGTAATGGCACGGCAACGGCACGGTAATGGTACGGCAATGGCACGGCAATGGCACGGCAATGAAACGACAATGGCACGGCAATGGCATGGCAATGGCACGGCAATGGCACGGCAATGGCACGGTAATGGCACGGCAATGTCACGGTAATGGCACGGAAATGGCACAGCAATGGCACGGCAATGGCACGGCAATGGCACGGCAATGGCACGGCAATGGCACGGCAATAGCACGACAATGGAACGGCAATAGTACGGCAATGGCACGGCAATGGCACGGCAATGAAACGACAATGGCACGGCAATGGCACGGCAATGGCAGGGCAATGGCATGGCAATGGCACGGCAATGACACGGCAATGGCACGGCAATGGCACGGCAACGGCACGGTAATTATACGGCAATGGCACGGCAATGGCACGGCAATGGAACGACAATGGCACGGCAATGGCACGGTAATGGCACGGCAATGGCACGGCAATGGCAGGGCAATGGCAGGGCAATGACATGGCAATGGCACGGCAATGGCACGGCAATTGCACCAAAATGGCACGGCAATGGCAGGGCAATGGCATGGCAATGGCACGGTAATGGCACGGCAATGTCACGGCAATGGCAGGGCAATGGCATGGCAATGGCACGGCAATGGCACGGCAATGGCACGGCAATGGCACGGCAATTGCCCGAAAATGGCAGGGCAATGGCATGGCAATGGCACGGCAATGGCATGGCAATGGCACGGCAATGGCAGGGCAATGGCACGGCAATGGCACAACAATGGCACGGCAATGGCAGGGCAATGGCATGGCAATGGCACGGCAATGGCATAGCAATGGCACGGCAATGGCACGAAAATGGCACGGCAATGGCACGAAAATGGCACGGCAATGGCACGGCAATGGCACTGCAATGGCACGGCAATGGCACGGCAATGGCACGGCAACGGCACGATAATGGTACGGCAATGGCACGGCAATGGCACAGCAATGGCAGGGCAATAGCATGGCAATGGCACGGCAATGGCATGGCAATGGCACGGCAATGGCACGGCAATGGCACGGCAATTGCACGAAAATGGCACGGCAATAGCATGGCAATGGCTCGGCAATGACACGGCAATGGCACGAAAATGGCACGGAAATGGCAGGGCAATGGCATGGCAATGTCACGGTAATGGCACGGAAATGGCACGAAAATGGAACGGCAATGGCAAGGCAATGGCATGGCAATGTCACGGTAATGGCACGAAAATGGCACGGCAATGGCAGGGCAATGGCATGGCAATGTCACAGCAATGGCACGGCAATGGCACGAAAATGGCACGGCAATGGCAGGGCAATGGCATGGCAATGTCACGGTAATGGCACGAAAATGGCACGGCAATGGCAGGCAATGGCATGGCAATGTCACGGCAATGGCACACCAATGGCACAAAAATGGCACGGCAATGGCAAGGCAATGGTATGGCAATGTCACGGTAATGGCACGAAAATGGCACGGCAATGGCAGGGCAATGGCATGGCAATGTCACGACAATGGCACGGCAATGGCACGAAAATGGCATGGCAATGGCACGGAAATGGCACGGCAATGGCACGGCAATGGCACGGCAATGGCACGGCAATGGCACGGTAATGGTACGGCAATGGCACGGCAATGGCACGGCAATGGAACGACAATGGCACGGCAATGGCACGGCAATGGCAGGGCAATGGCATGGCAATGGCACGGCAATGGCACGGCAATTGCACGAAAATGGCACGGCAATGGCAAGGCAATGGCATGGCAATGGCACGGTAATGGCACGGCAATGTCACGGCAATGGCAGGGCAATGGCATGGCAATGGCACGGCAATGGCACGGCAATGGCACGGCAATGGCACGGCAATTGCACGAAAATGGCAGGGCAATGGCATGGCAATGGCACGGCAATGGCATGGCAATGGCACGGCAATGGCACGGCAATGGCATGGCAATGGCACGGTAATGGCACTGCAATGTCACGGCAATGGCAGGGCAATGGCATGGCAATGGCACGGCAATGGCAGGGCAATGGCACGGCAATGGCACGGCAATGGCACGGCAATGGCAGGGCAATGGCATGGCAATGGCACGGCAACGGCATGGCAATGGCACGGCAATGGCACGATAATGGTACGGCAATGGCACGGCAATGGCACGACAATGGCAGGGCAATGGCATGGCAATGGCATGGCAATGGCATGGTAATGGCACGGCAATGGCACGGCAATGGCACGGCAATGGCAGGGCAATGGCATGGCAATGGCACGGCAATAGCATGGCAATGGCACGGCAATGGCACGAAAATGGCACGGCAATGGCACGGAAATGGCACGGCAATGGCACGGCAATGGCACTGCAATGGCACGGCAATGGCACGGCAATGGCACGGCAACGGCACGATAATGGTACGGCAATGGCACGGCAATGGCACGGCAATGGCAGGGCAATGGCATGGCAATGGCATGGCAATGGCATGGCAATGGCACGGCAATGGCACGGCAATTGCACGAAAATGGCACCACAATGGCAGGGCAATGGCACGGCAATGGCACGGCAATGGCATGGAAATGGCACGGCAATGTCACGGCAATGGCAGGGCAATGGCATGGCAATGGCACGGCAATGGCACGGCAATGGCACGGCAATGGCACGGCAATTGCACGAAAATGGCACGGCAATAGCACGACAATGGAACGGCAATAGTACGGCAATGGCACGGCAATGGCACGGCAATGAAACGACAATGGCACGGCAATGGCACGGCAATGGCAGGGCAATGGCATGGCAATGGCACGGCAATGACACGGCAATGGCACGGCAATGGCACGGCAACGGCACGGTAATTATACGGCAATGGCACGGCAATGGCACGGCAATGGAACGACAATGGCACGGCAATGGCACGGTAATGGCACGGCAATGGCACGGCAATGGCAGGGCAATGGCAGGGCAATGACATGGCAATGGCACGGCAATTGCACCAAAATGGCACGGCAATGGCAGGGCAATGGCATGGCAATGGCACGGTAATGGCACGGCAATGTCACGGCAATGGCAGGGCAATGGCATGGCAATGGCACGGCAATGGCACGGCAATGGCACGGCAATGTCACGGCAATGGCAGGGCAATGGCATGGCAATGGCAGGGCAATGGCATGGCAATGGCACGGCAATGGCACGGTAATGGCACGGCAATGTCACGGTAATGGCACGGAAATGGCACAGCAATGGCACGGCAATGGCACGGCAATGGCATGGCAATGGCACGGCAATGGCACGGCAATGGCACGGCAATGGCACGGCAATGGCACGGCAATGGCAGGGCAATGGCACGGCAATGGCACGGCAATGGCACGGCAATATCACGGCAATGGAACGGCAATGGCACGGCAATGGCAGGGCAATGGCATGGCAATGGCACGGTAATGGCACGGCAATGTCACGGTAATGGCACGGAAATGGCACAGCAATGGCACGGCAATGGCACGGCAATATCACGGCAATGGAACGGCAATGGCACGGCAATGGCAGGGCAATGGCATGGCAATGGCACGGTAATGGCACGGCAATGTCACGGTAATGGCACGGAAATGGCACAGCAATGGCACGGCAATGGCACGGCAATGGCACGGCAATAGCACGACAATGGAACGGCAATAGTACGGCAATGGCACGGCAATGGCACGGCAATGAAACGACAATGGCACGGCAATGGCACGGCAATGGCATGGCAATGTCACGGTAATGGCACGGAAATGGCACGAAAATGGAACGGCAATGGCAAGGCAATGGCATGGCAATGTCACGGTAATGGCACGAAAATGGCACGGCAATGGCAGGGCAATGGCATGGCAATGTCACAGCAATGGCACGGCAATGGCACGAAAATGGCACGGCAATGGCAGGGCAATGGCATGGCAATGTCACGGTAATGGCACGAAAATGGCACGGCAATGGCAGGCAATGGCATGGCAATGTCACGGCAATGGCACACCAATGGCACAAAAATCTCACGGCAATGGCAAGGCAATGGTATGGCAATGTCACGGTAATGGCACGAAAATGGCACGGCAATGGCAGGGCAATGGCATGGCAATGTCACGACAATGGCACGGCAATGGCACGAAAATGGCATGGCAATGGCACGGAAATGGCACGGCAATGGCACGGCAATGGCACGGCAATGGCACGGCAATGGCACGGTAATGGTACGGCAATGGCACGGCAATGGCACGGCAATGGAACGACAATGGCACGGCAATGGCACGGCAATGGCAGGGCAATGGCATGGCAATGGCACGGCAATGGCACGGCAATTGCACGAAAATGGCACGGCAATGGCAAGGCAATGGCATGGCAATGGCACGGTAATGGCACGGCAATGTCACGGCAATGGCAGGGCAATGGCATGGCAATGGCACGGCAATGGCACGGCAATGGCACGGCAATGGCACGGCAATTGCACGAAAATGGCAGGGCAATGGCATGGCAATGGCACGGCAATGGCATGGCAATGGCACGGCAATGGCACGGCAATGGCATGGCAATGGCACGGTAATGGCACTGCAATGTCACGGCAATGGCAGGGCAATGGCATGGCAATGGCACGGCAATGGCAGGGCAATGGCACGGCAATGGCACGGCAATGGCACGGCAATGGCAGGGCAATGGCATGGCAATGGCACGGCAACGGCATGGCAATGGCACGGCAATGGCACGATAATGGTACGGCAATGGCACGGCAATGGCACGACAATGGCAGGGCAATGGCATGGCAATGGCATGGCAATGGCACGGCAATGGCACGGCAATGGCACGGCAATGGCAGGGCAATGGCATGGCAATGGCACGGCAATGGCATGGCAATGGCACGGCAATGGCACGAAAATGGCACGGCAATGGCACGGAAATGGCACGGCAATGGCACGGCAATGGCACTGCAATGGCACGGCAATGGCACGGCAATGGCACGGCAACGGCACGATAATGGTACGGCAATGGCACGGCAATGGCACGGCAATGGCAGGGCAATGGCATGGCAATGGCATGGCAATGGCATGGCAATGGCACGGCAATGGCACGGCAATTGCACGAAAATGGCACCACAATGGCAGGGCAATGGCACGGCAATGGCACGGCAATGGCATGGAAATGGCACGGCAATGTCACGGCAATGGCAGGGCAATGGCATGGCAATGGCACGGCAATGGCACGGCAATGGCACGGCAATGGCACGGCAATTGCACGAAAATGGCACGGCAATAGCACGACAATGGAACGGCAATAGTACGGCAATGGCACGGCAATGGCACGGCAATGAAACGACAATGGCACGGCAATGGCACGGCAATGGCAGGGCAATGGCATGGCAATGGCACGGCAATGACACGGCAATGGCACGGCAATGGCACGGCAACGGCACGGTAATTATACGGCAATGGCACGGCAATGGCACGGCAATGGAACGACAATGGCACGGCAATGGCACGGTAATGGCACGGCAATGGCACGGCAATGGCAGGGCAATGGCAGGGCAATGGCATGGCAATGGCACGGCAATGGCACGGCAATGGCACGGCAATGTCACGGCAATGGCAGGTCAATGGCATGGCAATGGCAGGGCAATGGCATGGCAATGGCACGGCAATGGCACGGTAATGGCACGGCAATGTCACGGTAATGGCACGGAAATGGCACAGCAATGGCACGGCAATGGCACGGCAATGGCACGGCAATGGCACGGCAATGGCACGGCAATAGCACGACAATGGAACGGCAATAGTACGGCAATGGCACGGCAATGGCACGGCAATGAAACGACAATGGCACGGCAATGGCACGGCAATGGCAGTGCAATGGCATGGCAATGGCACGGCAATGACACGGCAATGGCACGGCAATGGCACGGCAACGGCACGGTAATTATACGGCAATGGCACGGCAATGGCACGGCAATGGAACGACAATGGCACGGCAATGGCACGGTAATGGCACGGCAATGGCACGGCAATGGCAGGGCAATGGCAGGGCAATGACATGGCAATGGCACGGCAATGGCACGGCAATTGCACCAAAATGGCACGGCAATGGCAGGGCAATGGCATGGCAATGGCACGGTAATGGCACGGCAATGTCACGGCAATGGCAGGGCAATGGCATGGCAATGGCACGGCAATGGCACGGCAATGGCACGGCAATGGCACGGCAATTGCACGAAAATGGCAGGGCAATGGCATGGCAATGGCACGGCAATGGCATGGCAATGGCACGGCAATGGCAGGGCAATGGCACGGCAATGGCACAACAATGGCACGGCAATGGCAGGGCAATGGCATGGCAATGGCACGGCAATGGCATAGCAATGGCACGGCAATGGCACGAAAATGGCACGGCAATGGCACGAAAATGGCACGGCAATGGCACGGCAATGGCACTGCAATGGCACGGCAATGGCACGGCAATGGCACGGCAACGGCACGATAATGGTACGGCAATGGCACGGCAATGGCACAGCAATGGCAGGGCAATGGCATGGCAATGGCACGGCAATGGCATGGCAATGGCACGGCAATGGCACGGCAATGGCACGGCAATTGCACGAAAATGGCACGGCAATTGCATGGCAATGGCTCGGCAATGACACGGCAATGGCACGAAAATGGCACGGAAATGGCAGGGCAATGGCATGGCAATGTCACGGTAATGGCACGGAAATGGCACGAAAATGGAACGGCAATGGCAAGGCAATGGCATGGCAATGTCACGGTAATGGCACGAAAATGGCACGGCAATGGCAGGGCAATGGCATGGCAATGTCACAGCAATGGCACGGCAATGGCACGAAAATGGCACGGCAATGGCAGGGCAATGGCATGGCAATGTCACGGTAATGGCACGGCAATGGCACGGCAATGGCACGGCAATTGCACGAAAATGGCAGGGCAATGGCATGGCAATGGCACGGCAATGGCATGGCAATGGCACGGCAATGGCAGGGCAATGGCACGGCAATGGCACGGCAATGGCACGGCAATGGCACGGCAATGGCAGGGCAATGGCATGGCAATGGCACGGCAATGGCATAGCAATGGCACGGCAATGGCACGAAAATGGCACGGCAATGGCACTGCAATGGCACTGCAATGGCACGGCAATGGCACGGCAACGGCACGATAATGGTACGGCAATGGCACGGCAATGGCAAAGCAATGGCAGGGCAATGGCATGGCAATGGCACGGCAATGGCATGGCAATGGCACGGCAATGGCACGGCAATGGCACGGCAATGGCACGGCAATGGCACGGCAATGGCAGGGCAATGGCACGGCAATGGCACGGCAATGGCACGGCAATATCACGGCAATGGAACGGCAATGGCACGGCAATGGCAGGGCAATGGCATGGCAATGGCACGGTAATGGCACGGCAATGTCACGGTAATGGCACGGAAATGGCACAGCAATGGCACGGCAATGGCACGGCAATGGCACGGCAATAGCACGACAATGGAACGGCAATAGTACGGCAATGGCACGGCAATGGCACGGCAATGAAACGACAATGGCACGGCAATGGTACGGCAATGGCAGGGCAATGGCATGGCGATGGCACAGCAATGGCACGGCAATGGCACGAAAATGTCACGGTAATGGCACGGCAACGGCACGGTAATGGTACGGCAATGGCACGGCAATGGCACGGCAATGAAACGACAATGGCACGGCAATGGCATGGCAATGGCACGGCAATGGCACGGCAATGGCACGGTAATGGCACGGCAATGTCACGGTAATGGCACGGAAATGGCACAGCAATGGCACGGCAATGGCACGGCAATGGCACGGCAATGGCACGGCAATGGCACGGCAATAGCACGACAATGGAACGGCAATAGTACGGCAATGGCACGGCAATGGCACGGCAATGAAACGACAATGGCACGGCAATGGCACGGCAATGGCAGGGCAATGGCATGGCAATGGCACGGCAATGACACGGCAATGGCACGGCAATGGCACGGCAACGGCACGGTAATTATACGGCAATGGCACGGCAATGGCACGGCAATGGAACGACAATGGCACGGCAATGGCACGGTAATGGCACGGCAATGGAACGGCAATGGCAGGGCAAAGGCAGGGCAATGACATGGCAATGGCACGGCAATGGCACGGCAATTGCACCAAAATGGCACGGCAATGGCAGGGCAATGGCATGGCAATGGCACGGTAATGGCACGGCAATGTCACGGCAATGGCAGGGCAATGGCATGGCAATGGCACGGCAATGGCACGGCAATGGCACGGCAATGGCACGGCAATGGCACGGCAATGGCACGGCAATTGCACGAAAATGGCAGGGCAATGGCATGGCAATGGCACGGCAATGGCATGGCAATGGCACGGCAATGGCAGGGCAATGGCACGGCAATGGCACAACAATGGCACGGCAATGGCAGGGCAATGGCATGGCAATGGCACGGCAATGGCATAGCAATGGCACGGCAATGGCACGAAAATGGCACGGCAATGGCACGAAAATGGCACGGCAATGGCACGGCAATGGCACTGCAATGGCACGGCAATGGCACGGCAATGGCACGGCAACGGCACGATAATGGTACGGCAATGGCACGGCAATGGCACAGCAATGGCAGGGCAATGGCATGGCAATGGCACGGCAATGGCATGGCAATGGCACGGCAATGGCACGGCAATGGCACGGCAATTGCACGAAAATGGCACGGCAATAGCATGGCAATGGCTCGGCAATGACACGGCAATGGCACGAAAATGGCACGGAAATGGCAGGGCAATGGCATGGCAATGTCACGGTAATGGCACGGAAATGGCACGAAAATGGAACGGCAATGGCAAGGCAATGGCATGGCAATGTCACGGTAATGGCACGAAAATGGCACGGCAATGGCAGGGCAATGGCATGGCAATGTCACAGCAATGGCACGGCAATGGCACGAAAATGGCACGGCAATGGCAGGGCAATGGCATGGCAATGTCACGGTAATGGCACGAAAATGGCACGGCAATGGCAGGCAATGGCATGGCAATGTCACGGCAATGGCACACCAATGGCACAAAAATGGCACGGCAATGGCAAGGCAATGGTATGGCAATGTCACGGTAATGGCACGAAAATGGCACGGCAATGGCAGGGCAATGGCATGGCAATGTCACGACAATGGCACGGCAATGGCACGAAAATGGCATGGCAATGGCACGGAAATGGCACGGCAATGGCACGGCAATGGCACGGCAATGGCACGGCAATGGCACGGTAATGGTACGGCAATGGCACGGCAATGGCACGGCAATGGAACGACAATGGCACGGCAATGGCACGGCAATGGCAGGGCAATGGCATGGCAATGGCACGGCAATGGCACGGCAATTGCACGAAAATGGCACGGCAATGGCAAGGCAATGGCATGGCAATGGCACGGTAATGGCACGGCAATGTCACGGCAATGGCAGGGCAATGGCATGGCAATGGCACGGCAATGGCACGGCAATGGCACGGCAATGGCACGGCAATTGCACGAAAATGGCAGGGCAATGGCATGGCAATGGCACGGCAATGGCATGGCAATGGCACGGCAATGGCACGGCAATGGCATGGCAATGGCACGGTAATGGCACTGCAATGTCACGGCAATGGCAGGGCAATGGCATGGCAATGGCACGGCAATGGCAGGGCAATGGCACGGCAATGGCACGGCAATGGCACGGCAATGGCAGGGCAATGGCATGGCAATGGCACGGCAACGGCATGGCAATGGCACGGCAATGGCACGATAATGGTACGGCAATGGCACGGCAATGGCACGACAATGGCAGGGCAATGGCATGGCAATGGCATGGCAATGGCATGGCAATGGCATGGCAATGGCACGGCAATGGCACGGCAATGGCACGGCAATGGCAGGGCAATGGCATGGCAATGGCACGGCAATGGCATGGCAATGGCACGGCAATGGCACGAAAATGGCACGGCAATGGCACGGAAATGGCACGGCAATGGCACGGCAATGGCACTGCAATGGCACGGCAATGGCACGGCAATGGCACGGCAACGGCACGATAATGGTACGGCAATGGCACGGCAATGGCACGGCAATGGCAGGGCAATGGCATGGCAATGGCATGGCAATGGCATGGCAATGGCACGGCAATGGCACGGCAATTGCACGAAAATGGCACCACAATGGCAGGGCAATGGCACGGCAATGGCACGGCAATGGCATGGAAATGGCACGGCAATGTCACGGCAATGGCAGGGCAATGGCATGGCAATGGCACGGCAATGGCACGGCAATGGCACGGCAATGGCACGGCAATTGCACGAAAATGGCACGGCAATAGCACGACAATGGAACGGCAATAGTACGGCAATGGCACGGCAATGGCACGGCAATGAAACGACAATGGCACGGCAATGGCACGGCAATGGCAGGGCAATGGCATGGCAATGGCACGGCAATGACACGGCAATGGCACGGCAATGGCACGGCAACGGCACGGTAATTATACGGCAATGGCACGGCAATGGCACGGCAATGGAACGACAATGGCACGGCAATGGCACGGTAATGGCACGGCAATGGCACGGCAATGGCAGGGCAATGGCAGGGCAATGACATGGCAATGGCACGGCAATTGCACCAAAATGGCACGGCAATGGCAGGGCAATGGCATGGCAATGGCACGGTAATGGCACGGCAATGTCACGGCAATGGCAGGGCAATGGCATGGCAATGGCACGGCAATGGCACGGCAATGGCACGGCAATGTCACGGCAATGGCAGGGCAATGGCATGGCAATGGCAGGGCAATGGCATGGCAATGGCACGGCAATGGCACGGTAATGGCACGGCAATGTCACGGTAATGGCACGGAAATGGCACAGCAATGGCACGGCAATGGCACGGCAATGGCATGGCAATGGCACGGCAATGGCACGGCAATGGCACGGCAATGGCACGGCAATGGCACGGCAATGGCAGGGCAATGGCACGGCAATGGCACGGCAATGGCACGGCAATATCACGGCAATGGAACGGCAATGGCACGGCAATGGCAGGGCAATGGCATGGCAATGGCACGGTAATGGCACGGCAATGTCACGGTAATGGCACGGAAATGGCACAGCAATGGCACGGCAATGGCACGGCAATGGCACGGCAATATCACGGCAATGGAACGGCAATGGCACGGCAATGGCAGGGCAATGGCATGGCAATGGCACGGTAATGGCACGGCAATGTCACGGTAATGGCACGGAAATGGCACAGCAATGGCACGGCAATGGCACGGCAATGGCACGGCAATAGCACGACAATGGAACGGCAATAGTACGGCAATGGCACGGCAATGGCACGGCAATGAAACGACAATGGCACGGCAATGGTACGGCAATGGCAGGGCAATGGCATGGCGATGGCACAGCAATGGCACGGCAATGGCACGAAAATGTCACGGTAATGGCACGGCAACGGCACGGTAATGGTACGGCAATGGCACGGCAATGGCACGGCAATGAAACGACAATGGCACGGCAATGGCATGGCAATGGCACGGCAATGGCACGGCAATGGCACGGTAATGGCACGGCAATGTCACGGTAATGGCACGGAAATGGCACAGCAATGGCACGGCAATGGCACGGCAATGGCACGGCAATGGCACGGCAATGGCACGGCAATAGCACGACAATGGAACGGCAATAGTACGGCAATGGCACGGCAATGGCACGGCAATGAAACGACAATGGCACGGCAATGGCACGGCAATGGCAGGGCAATGGCATGGCAATGGCACGGCAATGACACGGCAATGGCACGGCAATGGCACGGCAACGGCACGGTAATTATACGGCAATGGCACGGCAATGGCACGGCAATGGAACGACAATGGCACGGCAATGGCACGGTAATGGCACGGCAATGGCACGGCAATGGCAGGGCAATGGCAGGGCAATGACATGGCAATGGCACGGCAATGGCACGGCAATTGCACCAAAATGGCACGGCAATGGCAGGGCAATGGCATGGCAATGGCACGGTAATGGCACGGCAATGTCACGGCAATGGCAGGGCAATGGCATGGCAATGGCACGGCAATGGCACGGCAATGGCACGGCAATTGCCCGAAAATGGCAGGGCAATGGCATGGCAATGGCACGGCAATGGCATGGCAATGGCACGGCAATGGCAGGGCAATGGCACGGCAATGGCACAACAATGGCACGGCAATGGCAGGGCAATGGCATGGCAATGGCACGGCAATGGCATAGCAATGGCACGGCAATGGCACGAAAATGGCACGGCAATGGCACGAAAATGGCACGGCAATGGCACGGCAATGGCACTGCAATGGCACGGCAATGGCACGGCAATGGCACGGCAACGGCACGATAATGGTACGGCAATGGCACGGCAATGGCACAGCAATGGCAGGGCAATAGCATGGCAATGGCACGGCAATGGCATGGCAATGGCACGGCAATGGCACGGCAATGGCACGGCAATTGCACGAAAATGGCACGGCAATAGCATGGCAATGGCTCGGCAATGACACGGCAATGGCACGAAAATGGCACGGAAATGGCAGGGCAATGGCATGGCAATGTCACGGTAATGGCACGGAAATGGCACGAAAATGGAACGGCAATGGCAAGGCAATGGCATGGCAATGTCACGGTAATGGCACGAAAATGGCACGGCAATGGCAGGGCAATGGCATGGCAATGTCACAGCAATGGCACGGCAATGGCACGAAAATGGCACGGCAATTTCAGGGCAATGGCATGGCAATGTCACGGTAATGGCACGAAAATGGCACGGCAATGGCAGGCAATGGCATGGCAATGTCACGGCAATGGCACACCAATGGCACAAAAATGGCACGGCAATGGCAAGGCAATGGTATGGCAATGTCACGGTAATGGCACGAAAATGGCACGGCAATGGCAGGGCAATGGCATGGCAATGTCACGACAATGGCACGGCAATGGCACGAAAATGGCATGGCAATGGCACGGAAATGGCACGGCAATGGCACGGCAATGGCACGGCAATGGCACGGCAATGGCACGGTAATGGTACGGCAATGGCACGGCAATGGCACGGCAATGGAACGACAATGGCACGGCAATGGCACGGCAATGGCAGGGCAATGGCATGGCAATGGCACGGCAATGGCACGGCAATTGCACGAAAATGGCACGGCAATGGCAAGGCAATGGCATGGCAATGGCACGGTAATGGCACGGCAATGTCACGGCAATGGCAGGGCAATGGCATGGCAATGGCACGGCAATGGCACGGCAATGGCACGGCAATGGCACGGCAATTGCACGAAAATGGCAGGGCAATGGCATGGCAATGGCACGGCAATGGCATGGCAATGGCACGGCAATGGCACGGCAATGGCATGGCAATGGCACGGTAATGGCACTGCAATGTCACGGCAATGGCAGGGCAATGGCATGGCAATGGCACGGCAATGGCAGGGCAATGGCACGGCAATGGCACGGCAATGGCACGGCAATGGCAGGGCAATGGCATGGCAATGGCACGGCAACGGCATGGCAATGGCGCGGCAATGGCACGATAATA